>CM067367.1:70160857-70431200 GCA_034401795.1 Chaetoderma sp. LZ-2023a
AGCAGTTCTCGGCTAACCCGCATATATTTAATATTGGATGCCCCCAGACGGCTATCCGGGAGCAATAACAAACTAAAGTTATGGTTCCCACTTTCGGATATCTATAAGTGGAACTTTCTGCGGGAGGGTCTTTGTCATAATGTAGAGCAGCTATGTTTCTTGGTGGATGACTCGCCGGATCTGCCCACCACTCGGAAGTGGACTTCAACCACCGCTCTACATGTTGTGTGGCCACCGTTGTAACTTTTTGACCGCAGTCGAGTAGACTTTGCCCAGTGCGCTGCAAGAGCTAGGCGACGCACCCTGCACTGTGTGCCTCTCTATGTACGCTCTCTGTTAATGGGTTATGATTAACTTTTATGCTTCCGTTGCTGGACGGAGAACTTTCTTCACACCGTTTAAATCCTGATTTAGTTATAGAGATGATCTAGTAGACATTACTTCATTGCTCTGTGTTACCGTCCCGAGTTTGTACCGTATCATCGTGGAGTCAGCATGCGGAGACCCATCTACGGAAACCAGCTGTGGAGATCTGCATGCGGACACCTTCCATCCTCAGGGAACGTGTCGACTTGCGCTATGTGTATGTGGCACCTCAATTTCAGTAACATAGTAGCCTGTTCCGTCCAAGTCACTACTAGGTACTCAAGTAACTATACCTAACCTATTTCATCGTCATAATTCTCGTCCATATAAGGTACTGATAACTAACAGGTACTGTACCGGTCCTAGGCCTGCAATTTATGATTTCTTTGTTATTGTTCATATTATCCTTGTTTACTGTGGGTGCCTTGACTAACCGCACCGTTATAGGTTACTGACCTTAATATACTTACTACCTTATTAAAATCATTCTGCAAAATTGTGATATTGTTCTATTGCAATGGTTAGTTATGTATATGGCAGTTAGCCATTCAGTTCATATGTTTTGCTTATTTTGTAGAAAACTTGGACCGCAGTATGCTAGGAAATACTATACAGCAACAATAACGTGTAACTTATTCCCACCACCAACAATTTTACACTGAGGTCACTGACCGTGCTCCAAATATTTGAGCCTGGCATGCTACTGACTAACCTTACTATTCAGCTCAATAGGATAGGTTAATAGAGGTTAGGGACAATTTCTTCATTAGGAGACATATAGTGTACGCCTCCTTTCCGGCTGTTGCGGTAATCTAGCCCCATACTCTAGCACGGTTGTGTAAAATTGGCCAAATACCTATAGGGCCTCACATTTATCAAGTTATTGTCTCTACAGCTTTTTAATTCTTTGGATAACTCCAGCCGCACGTTGGACTGATCTGACTCTGGGAAACGATCGGAGGTTTTCGAGCGGTGATGGCCAAAGTGCGGGTTCACATACATCTCCCCTGTATCCTCGGATACGTATTAGTTAGACACTTTGCCAAGGAAGGAAAGCACTGCGAAAACATGTAGTTATTATTATTATTATTAGGATGATATGTTATTCCCGGCCCGCAGTGCATATTGGGCATGTTGGAACATAAACCTAATGCCAGGTCAATAGTTAGATCCATAGGACTGGTAACGGATGAGACGCATATCTCCACTCAACTCATTGTAGTGTCTGGACAAGATCTTGGAATCTGCCACACCCTCACGGGAAGGACACTCGCAATGGATATTCGTCTCTCTACCCCCACCGTAACGATATGTCAGTCATTAAATTTGCTTGTGTAAAATGTAGCCATCGTCCAGTGATGTTTTATGTGGTTATGGAACAGGGCATCTAGATTCTCGCCCAGTTCAGATGTGTTGCGAAATAACATGTACGCTACTATCCATGGAGGTAGATGCCTTCCAAAGCAACCTACGGGAAGTGGGGCATCTGCGCCCGTTGGATAGTCATATCTAATGATGGGTAGGAATCTCTGCCACTTGCGGCCTAAACTAGTTCTTGTTCTTAACACCTAAATGGTAGGTTAGGAATAAGTGAAGGCCTGCATAAATAAAGCGCCACCCACCAATACAGTATCTTAGAATAACATAAGACAGGGATTTGTGAATCCTTCAGGAATCGCTCACCCCGTCTTCATGTAAACCAGTATGCATCACGTTAATTATATTTTCAGTAGGATGGTCTTTTTCCCTAGCATTTTTGTTGAACAAAAGAGTGGCCTTTTTTCCCAGCTTTTTTCTTCCGCTTCAGCGTCAAGCATGAGGCACTTGCCTCTTGCATCAGCGAGATGTCCCGGACGGAGGCCCGCATGAGGCTACTACGTCTCGCACCATCATGAAATATTCGGTGATGGAGGCCCGCGTGTGGATTTACGAATCCGTGTGGTACTTCCTGTGATCCCACGTGCAAAGTACACCAGCTAGCGCTACTTTATGTATTATCATTATATGCTCATAAACTGTCAGACGATCCACCTTGTTTGACAAATAGTTACTTCTTTTTCTATATAATTTATTCTCCATAGTTTTAAATTAACATGGAAAGACATACCAGTGACACCAATAGCTGGGATGATACAGTGCAGTTCAATCTCAGCGGCAATGGTCGCACAGCCCCATCGGAATGATTGAGTTCCACCAGCCTTACGAGCCAGTCTATGTACTTCACGGAGCAACGTCACATGGGATCTGGAACTCCGAAACTCAGAGCTAGCCAGCCCCCTCGTTCGTCATGCACGTGTGGCGCGACGGCTGAGTGATTCGTGCTGCAACGACCTGACGGAACCCCACGAGCTACACGAGTGCTTAACTATAGTGTACCGAGTAGGTACTCGTAAATGCTTATAATCTATCCGTTCTCGTTTTTCCTGGTAGCAATTAAATGAGCTTTCCAAAACTGTAAACTATTTTAAAATCGGCCCAGAAATGGCTGAGTTATCGTCGAAGATCCCCGCTAAATTATACTTGAAATATTGCTATAACGTTGTAGTCGCATGTATGTATTAAACTAAATCCAAAGATCGGTGTACACGTGGTCGATACGTCACTAGCATACCAGCACGCTGATTGGCTGGCGCTCGGCCGCTGATTGGTTGAGGCGCCCAGCCCTGACATCACAGCGAGTATAAAAGGGGTGAAATATCGAGGATCTAGAGCATCGCCAGTGTGGAAGCCGGCCCGCACCGGACGACTGGACCACCTGGATGACGGATGTAACTTGCTGACCTACCAGTGATCTTCACTTCAACCAGTGTCTTACGGAACCCAGCACATCCGCGGTGTAGGACGTCCTCAGCTTCCACAGGATTTTGAATACTCCCGGACGGCCATCCGGGAGTAATAAACTACATTTAAGGTTAGACCTTCCGCATCTGGACTTTCCTAACGCAACTTCTGCGGGAGGGGCCGTGCGGGCTCGGAATGTAATCCTACGCGATGTAGAGCTACAGTGATTCTTGGTGGATGACTCACCAGATCTGCCAACCACGATGAAAAGGGGACACTAAATTCTGCACTGCATGTCGTGTGTGTTTTAATTAACTTTTCGACCACAGTCTGGGGGACTTTGCTAGGTGCGCTGCAAGAGCTATGCGATGCATCCCGCACCGTGTGCCAAGTTATGTATCCGCTTAACATTATTCTACAGCCCTCTCTATTAATGGGCAACCTTTAACTTTATTACTTCCGTCGCTGGACGGAGAACTTTCTCACTTCCATATAAATTATGATTTAGTTATAGAGACTATCTAATAGATGCTACTTCACTGTTCTGTTTCACTGTCATGAGTATGCACCGTATCCACCCTGCCTGGAGGAGTCAGCTTGTGGAGTCAACCTGCGGAGATTCTCCAGCACTATGAAAATGTTAGCGCCTCAATTTCAGTAACATAGTAGCCTGTTCAATACCGATGATGATATTAGGTACTATACTATTGTACCTCTAATTATTATTTCCATATATGGCACTGATGACTAATAGGTGCCTTCCTGGTCTTAGGACTGTAAGTTATAATTTCTTTATTACTGTTCATATTATCCTTATTTACTGTAGGTGCTTTAACTAACCACACCGTTTAGGTCTATCAACCTGATACATACTACCTCAATAATTTATATAGAAATTGTTATTGTTCATTGCATTGGTTAGTTGTATATGGCAGATAGCCATTTCGTTGATATGTTTTGTTTAATTATAGAAAACCTATAGACCGCAGTACGCTAGGAAATACTAAACAGCACCATTTATATCCGCATCACTTATCCCTACCATCATCAATTTTACATTGGTCGCTGACCGTGCTCTAACTGTTTGAGACCGGCATGTTACCGACTAAACTTTGCTATTCAGCTCAATAGGATAGGCTAAAGTGGTTAGAGACAATCTCTTCGTTAGGAGACATATAGTGTACGCCTCTTTTCCGGTTGTTGCGGTAATGTAGCCCCGCACTCCAGCAAGGTTGTGTAAAATTGGCCAAATACCTATAGGGCCTCGTATATATTAAGTTTGTCTCTTTACACGATCCACTAGCCGCATGCCTTCTTAATTGTTTGGACGTCCCATCGGCACGTTGATCTGATCTGACCATGGGAAACTATTGGATGTTTCCGAGCGGTGATGGTTAAAGTGCTGATTTACATACATCTCCCCCATATCCTCGGATACTTGTTAGCTAGATAACCACACCAACGAAGGAAATCACTGCGAAAACATATAGTTATAAATGTGAGTTTGATAGGTTTATTTACCGGCCCGCAGTGCATATCTGGGCACAGTGGAACCTAATCCTAATGACAGGTCAAAAGTTAGCTCCATATGATGGATATTCACCTCTCTACCCTCACCGTACCGATATGTCAGTGATCAAACTTGCCTATGTGAAATGTAGCCATTGTCCAGGTGATGTTTTATGTGGTTGCGGAGCAAGGTACCCAGATTTTCATCAAATTCGGATGCGTTGCGATGTAACATGTATGCATACCGTCCATGGGGTAGATGCTCTTTCAAAGCGACCTAGGGGAAGCCAGGTGTCTGCGCCCATTGGACAGATGTATCTAGCAATATGTAGGAATCCCAGCCACTTACGGCCAAAGCTAGTTTTCGTTTCTAACACTTAATTGGTAGGTTAGACTGTAGCAGAAGGCCCGCATAAATAAAGCGGCATCTACCAATACAGCATCTTGGAACTACATAAGACGGTGCTGTGGGAATTCTTCGGAAATCGCTCGTTCTGCCTTCACGTAAACCAGTATGCATCACGTTAATTATGGCTTCACTAGGATTTTTCAGCACTTATCATTTTCTGATGAACAAAAGAGTGGCCCTTTTTGCCAACTCTTTTCCTCTGCCTCGGCGTTGAAGTCATTTGCCTGTGACGGAGGCCCACGCGAGGCACTTGCCTCTCGCAACACCATGAATTCCAGTGATGGAGGCCCATGCGAGGCACCTTCCTCTCGCACCATCATGAAATATTCGGTGATGGAGGCCCGCATGAGGCACTTTCCTCTCGCAGCAATAATGTTCTCTCTGTGTATGTTAGGGGTATAGTAACTTATATTAAGTTACTCAGTGATCTCCTATGCGGATTCTTCTCTTGCGAGGATACCTCTGCGGATTCAAGGATCTGTGTAGTACCTCCGGCGACACTATGTAGAAAGGACACCAACTAGCACTATATTGTGTATTATTGTGCTCATTTTACTGTCAAATGATTCACCTTGTTTGTATAGTACTTATTCATATTCTTAGTATATTATTCTAATTATTCCATTCTCTAAATTAGTATGGATAGACACACCGGTGACACAAACAGTTGGGACGACACTGTGTTGTTTAATCTCAGCGGCAATGGTCTCACAGCCCCACTGGAACATCAGTGTTCCACCGCTCTAGAAGTCTGTCTATGTACTCCGCGGAAAAATGGCACATGCGAACCACAACCCCGAGATCCGCAGCTAACCACCCATCCCGGTCATCATGCACTTGCGGTGCGATGGGAGGATATTTAACGGCAGACCAGCATGTACACCCGCGAGCTACAGTAGATGCCTTTGAATATCTTGGTGTTGTCAGAAAATAAGTAAATGCCAGAGGTCATTGATGTAGAGAGTGAAGAGCATTTGTATATCCGCAAAGTTATGTGTACACATGAGTGTAGGAAAACAAATGGACGTACTGGTAATGGACTTCTCCAAGGCATTTGACAAGGTCAGTCACAACCCACTTGTCCATAAACTAGATCACTATGGTTTTGGAGGAAAAGTCAATACATGGATTAAGAACTTCCTATCAGACAGATCCCAAGCAGTTGTTGTGGATGGTGAAACGTCTAACTACATCCGCGTAGAAGCTGGTGTACCCCAGGGATCAGTCCTTGGGTCAAGTCTATTTCTCTTCTATATTAATGACATGCCGGAAGCACTCAAGTTAACTGTCAGTCTATTCACAAATTACACCATCGCATACCTAACAATTTTATCACAAGCCAACACAATTTCACTGCAAAACTACCTTGACAAGCTGGCATTATATGAGAAAACTGGAAAATGTCTTTTCATCCAGAAAAGTGCAATGTCCTAACCATCAGCAGAAAAGCAAACATCATATGTAATAACTATACACTATATGGCCACATACTAAGATCACTACAGAGCATGAAATACCTGTGTTGCCATATAACATCTGATCTGCAGTGAGGGTAAACACATAAATGACATATGCAACAAAGCCAACCATACCATTGGATTCCTAAGACATAACCTAAACATTGGAACAACATCAGTAAAGGAAAATGCATACAAAACTCTAGTAAGACCGATCGTTGAATATGCCATTCCAGGTTGGGATCCATATCTTCAGAAAGGCATCAACCAACTGGAAATGGTACAGAGACGTGGAGCAAGATATGTCAGTAACAGACATCGAATAGGTCAGGTGTTGACAACATGCTGGAACACCTGCACTTGAGATCCCTCAAAATGAGAAGGAGTGACGCGTGACTAGCCCTATTTTACAAAATCAGCAATCAATCAGTCATCAATCATATTCCATTTCTGTGAGAAGGCTTAAAGCCTGTAATGACAGATTCCTAATTTATTATTTCAATTCGGTAATGAAGCATGGGATTTATATTGCCAGCTAGATAGTTATAGCATAGCCAATGATAAGGTAGCAATACATAAAGAGGGACGCCTTATTCCACCTAGACACCTGATACATAACACGCACGAAAAGAGCTACCAAATTCCACCATGCTCGAATGGCTACAGGAAAGAACCCTTCTCTCGCACCATCCGGGAGTGGAACGCTCTGCCAATTGGGATAGTGTCAGCCACGACTCTTGAAGCCTTCAAGGGCCAAGTAGTGTCGCCACGAAAATAAATTGACACTCATTTTCTAACCAGTTTCTAATCAGTTTTTAACCAGTTTTTAATCCTGTCTTAACGCGATGCACACCCAAATGACAGTATAATCAACACGTAATTGATGGTAGCCATTAACCGGCAGAAGAAGAAGCTCATGGGACGGAACCATATACCATTCATTTTATTTCGATGTCCCCGGACCTTCAAAATATGTCGCCCATCCATTGAGGATGTAGTTTCATTCATAGGGCTAGCTGGCCCCTGTAATGGTGCTGCCGCTATATGATTACCACCTGAGCGCTGGGCTCGCACCTGTTTATAAAAGTGCGCGGTACTCATATTCATAGAAGGAATTACAGGTACATAACAAACCGTAAACAAATTTTTCTTTTTTCTTTCGCTCTGTGTCTATAGTCATGCTATTGAATATGGATGTGAATTCATTTGTATTACAAGTGGCTTAAAATAGAGTTATAGTGTACGCACATATAGCTATTAAATTAATTCGTCACGTTAGGTACATCAAACATACATCTTCAGTTCATGTCACCAGTTTTGGTGTTTTCTTCAAATTAAATTTCAATGTTCTTTTTTTTTTGGGCAAGATCGTCGTCTTTCAATGTAACAGGTTGTTTCTCCCCTGTATCTGTTCTCGGCAATATCGTCTTTCTACCCCCATACATAGGATTTCAATGGACTTTGGTTTCAGCTTATCACTTGAATTATCGCTTGAAATACATAAATACAATGTTTCTGTTCTCTATAATGATCGGAATAAGCAAAGATCTTTTGTTTTGCAGCTTTTTCCATTAAAGCAAAATAAAGCAAATAAACTTACCAGTTTTCGTAGGGGGATAGAAAGACGATATTGCGTCTATATCCTTATTCTTACCCCTCGCGAAAAGTGGTAAGTCGCATTTATTTTTGTTATTTAATTTTACCTCTTTCTTCGTATGATGAAAAAAGCATCATAGATAGAAGTATTGCCTTACTAATTAAAATGTTGTTGACATTGAAAACATTATAGATAATTTGAATTTTTGTGTTTTAACCAGATTTTGTGGTAAACCGAAACCCCATAATAAACTTATGGGAGGAGTTATAATCAAGATGTATGTATGTATGTAAATTTCTATAGCGCCGATTCCGGACTAAACCGCTCAAAGGCGCTTTACAAAATTTAATAATATGCTCTTGTGAAAAGGTGAGTTTTTAACATAGATTTAAATGGCTCAATTTTGTTACAATTTTGAATGTCAGATGGTAGATTGTTCCAAAATTTTTGTCCTGCTCTCGAGAAGGCGCGTTCACCGATGGTTAAATTCGAACGTGGTACGACACATAGTAATTGTGAATTTGATCGAAGGGACCTTGCTGATGTTCTTCGTACGATCAGTGAATTTAGGTAAGGTGGTGCAAGATCATGAAGGCATTTGAACACTAAGAGTCCGACCTTATAGCTGATCCGTTCTCTAACTGGCAGCCAGTGTAGTTCCTGGAGAACAGGCGTGATGTGTTCATGCATTCTCGTGCGGGTGATCAACCGAGCTGCTGTGTTCTGGGCTCTCTGCAGACGCTCCAACTGGGCTGATGTTATGCCAGTCAGTAATGCATTGCCATAGTCCAACCGGGATGTTATGGTGGCATGAACAAGTGTTTTAACTGCGTCGGTGTCAAGCAGATTTCGAATTTTGCTGATGTTTCTCATATTGACGAAGATGGAACGAAATACAGATGTCACATGTGCTTCCATTGAAAGAATGGTATCAAAAGTTACGCCTATGTTGCGGGCACTGTCGCTAAAACCAATTTCGGCCTCTCCAACGTGGAGACTTTTTATGGCCACATTCCGTCGGATGTGGCGAGATGTTATCAAGAGAGTCTCTGTTTTCTTGTCGTTCAGCTGCAACATGTTCAACATCCAATGTTTGATGTCAAGAACACAGTTTTCGACACACTCACGGGCGTTTAACTGATGGTTTACATGGAACTCGAGGTACAATTGCGTATCGTCCGCATAAAAGTGGTAGCTTATGCCATGAGATCGTATTAAGTTGCCTAGTGGTGCCGTGTATATTGTGAACAAGATGGGACCAAGCACAGATCCTTGTGGTACGCCAGAGCGTAATTGATTTGAAACTGACTTTAGGTTGTCCACAATAACAGTTTGGTAACGATTTGTAAGGTACGAATTGAACCAGGCAAGCGCTGTGTGCGATATACCGAGTTCTGTTAAACGTGATATCAGAATGCTATGATCGATTGTGTCGAAAGCTGCAGATAAATCTAAAAGAACCAATAGAACACACTTCCGGTCATCCATGGAGCAGAGAATGTCATTTTGTACACGGAGTAGAGCAGTTTCTGTGCTGTGGAGCTTCCGGTATGCGCTTTGAAAGGGTTCTAGTAGGTTGTTGCATTCTAGATGGTCATTTAGTTGCTTGGCAATGACCTTTTCTAGCACCTTTGACAGATATGGTAAGTTCGACACGGGCCTGTAGTTCCCTAGTGTATTTTGGTCGAGTGTAGGCTTCTTTATTAATGGAATCACATTGGCAGTTTTGAAAGAATCTGGTACGACACCACCTTCTAAGGACAAGTTTATAGCCTTGTTGACCATGTGTCTTCGATGAACTTTGGTTACGCATGCGTTGTGTAACAACACAAGTTCTCATGACATCATAATTTTGTAGTCAAACAGTACGGTAATTATCAGTAACGCTTACCCTCGTTTTCCCTCAAAATGCACATTAAAATGTTATGTGAGCACTAAATCAACTTTAGCATGTAAAAAATGGCCAATTTTCTTATTACTTTTTATCATATGCCTTTAATTCATTTTATTTTGAATACAAAATACAAATTTTTTGGTGAAGTCACTCGTATGTATGCAATAAGTTCCCCCATTCTGACAACTTTGAGTGTTCAGCATTTTTTCGCCGAATGGTATCTGTATTGTCCAGAAACAGTCATTTGAGGGTTTGTACGCATGTATGGAAGTCTGGAAAAAGTATGGAAAATTAGGAAAGCCTTTTCCAGGGCTGGAAAAAGTATGGAAATTCCAATTTTTGGCCAACTGGTATGGAAAATTAAAATATCGGCAATCCTAATTTTTCCGACCGCAATCTTTTTGTTTACGAACGAAAATCTCGCGGTTCCGCCAATCTTGCCAGACTCTAATTCGATTGGGTCCCGGTCTCGTCTTGCAATAGAAGACCGCCTATTACCGGGAATATCTCGCGGTTGTTGAGCAATACTGGTTCTGAACATGTTCAAGTACAACGCAATAAAAATGAGCGAATCGGCAGTCGTCTCTCAAATAGTACAGAGAAGCCGAAACAATGAAATAATTTGCAAGATTGACGTTTTTTGTGATGCAGTAAAGATTGGAAAGTGCAAATATGCTAGTGTTTGGGAAAATAATGATAAATATAGTTTATCACATGTTAACATACATAATCTTGAAGAGGACATCGAAAGCTGTTAGAAAAATATAGTTTCGTCAATTAGTGGGGGGGGGGGGGGTGTATCCAGGTCGGGCCCTCCAGCCCACGGACTATATGCGGTGGGAATTTTTACGGGAGAAAATGCGTTGAATTTCCAATGGTATCAGTTTTAGAAAACCTTTTTGGGAAAACTCTAATATAAGCCCACCCCCTTTCTCAGAGATGTTGGGTAGGGAATTGAACACCTCTTGTCATAATAGAAGCCTAGGCTTCAATTAAGCGAAATACGTTAATCATACTGAACCAAACCTAGACACATGCTTCCATATAGCGACACGGCATCAGACAACTTTTCTGTTTATGTCTCATCTTTGGTTGCTCATGCTTGACCCACACTTGGACACATGTTTCTTTATAATGACACAGCATCACAAAATGACCTTGGTGTAGAAGGTCAATCAGCAAGACCACTATTACCGTGGTAAAACATTTTCTTCAACTTTAACATTTTCCATTAGGCTCAACTTAACAGTTCATATCTCAACATTTGTTAATCATAGTGGACCCAAACTTGGACACATGCATCCGTATAATGGGAGGGCATCACATAATGACTGGGGTCAGAAGATCAAGGTCATTGTGACATTGGTAAAAAATTTAGGATTTTTTCAGCATTAACCATATCTCAGTAAACATGTATAATGAGTATAACGAGAGGGCACGACAGATTGACCTATGGGCTAATAGGTCAAAGGACAATATTATTAGCTCACCTGGCATGAAAGGCCAAGTGAGCTTATGCCATGGCATTCATCTGTGGTCCGTCCGTCGTCCGTCAACTTTTCCTTTAAACGACTTCTCAAGAACCACTGGGCCGATTTAAATTATATTTGGCCGGAAGTATCCTTAGGGCATAGGGATCTAAGTTTGTTCAAATGAAGCCGATCGGCCAATATGGCCAGTGGCCATCTTGGATTTTGGCCGATTTTAGGAAAGGGCTTTAAAAATCTTCTCCGAAACCGCTTGGGGAATCGATTCAAAACTCATAAAACATCATCTAGGGCAAGAGGTAAGCCAAGTTTGTTCAAGAAGACTTGATTGACAAAATGGTTCGGCGACCATCTTGGATGACCTAGTTTTCCCGAAAATGACCTCCAAAACCGCTGAAGGGATTGGGCCAAAATTTGGGAGATATGATTAGGGACTAAGCACCATTAAATTTTGTTCAAGAGAAGTTGATCTGTCAAAAAACATGGCTGCCGTGGACCTATCAAAATGTAGCGTGTTTGGCGGCCATATTTGATTTTTTTACTTGATGGATTTTGAGTTCGAAGTTGGTTATATATATATTTTTGGGTATTCTGAGATCAAATTTGCCATTTTCAAAACTGTCAGATAAACTGTTTTGTGGCCATCTTGGATTATTTTCCTGCTAAAGGCTCCTATACTAAAGCAATGGGAAATTTAAAATGTCCACGAGAACTACTAGGCCAATTTCAATTATATTTGGCAGAAAGCATCCTTACGGCATAGGGATCCAAGTTTGTTCAAATGAACCCGATCGGCCAATTTGGCCGGTGGCCATCTTGGATTTCGTCCGATTTTAGGAACCGTCTTTAAAATCTTTAATGAAACCGCTGGGGAATCGATTCAAAACTCATGAAACATCATCTAGGGCAAGAGGTAAGCCAAGTTTGTTCAAGAGGACTTGATTGACCAAATGGTTCGGCGGCCATCTTGGATGACCTAGTTTTCCTGAAAACGACTTCTCTAGAACCACTGAAGTGATCAGGCCGAAATTGGGGAGATATGATTAGGGAGTAAGGGCCATTAAAGTTTGTTTGAGGGCAGGTAATCCATTAAAAAAAACATGACTGCCATGGGCCAATCAAAATGTAGCGTGTTTGGCGGCCATTTTGGAATTTTTCTTTGATGGATTTTGAGGCCAAAATTGGCTTTGTATAATTGTTTGTGGGTATTCTGATTTCATATTTTTGAAACTGTTGGATAAACGCTTTGGCAGCCATCGTGGATCTTTTTCCTGCCAAAAACTCCCATACTAAAGCAATGGGAAATTTAAAATGTCTTCTCGAGAACCACAAGACTGATTTCAAGTATATTTGGCAGGAAGCATTCTTAGGGCATAAAGGTCCATGTTTGTTCAAGCCAAGCCAATTGGCCAATTTGGTTGGCGGCCATCTTGGATTTTGGTGGATTTTTAGAAACGTCTTTAAAAGTCTTTGCTGAAACTGTTTTGAGCAATTGATTCAAAACTCATAAAATATCATTTAGGGCACGGGCTGAACCAAGTTTGTTCAAGGGAACTTGATTTACCAAATGGTTGGGTGGCCATTTTGAATGGCCTGGTTTTCATGAAAGCAACTTTGTCTCCAGAGCCTCTGAATGGATTGGGCCGAAATTTGGGAGATATGATATTGATGACTAAGGACCATTAAAGTTTGTTCAAAAGAAGTTGATACATAAAGAAACATGGACTCTGTTTTCTTGTTACAAGTCTGCTCAACTCATTAGAGTTCTACTTATTGACAATGAACATTCTATTTGAAATGCCTATAGTACAGGTGAGCGATACATGCCCCTTGGGCCTCTTGTTGTGGTATTTGGAAATGACTGTTTTTTTAAAGCTTTAACATTTTGCATTTGACTTAACTTAGTAGTTCATATCTCATGTGTGATAAATCATACTGGACCCAAACTTAAACACATGCTTCCTTAAAATGAGAGAGCGATGTCGTTCAGGTCAAAAGGTCATCATGGTCTTAGGAAAAATTGGGTTTTTTGCAGCAGTAACATTTGGCATTTAGCTCAACATCACTGTATCTTGTGTTTGCTTAATCATACTGGAGCCACTTGTTTGAGCCTGCTATATTTACTTTGTTTGAAGTCCAGCTTTATAGTCCAAATGTTGCAAAGTCATAAAGTCGAGCTTCCTCGTTGCATTGCAATGTTTGCTTAATGATACTGGAGCCAAAGTTGAACACATGCTTCTTTATCACGAGTGGGAATAACACATGACATCTTTGAGTAAAAATTTAGCAGGTCAAGGTCTCTGTGTCCTTGCTGAAACCTAGTTAGCTCACCTGTCCTGAAAGGCTTAGTGAGCTTATATCGTGGTGACTGTCTGTCCATCGTCCATCCATCAACTTTTTTTTAAAACAACTTCTCAAGAAACACTGGGCTGATTTCATTTATATTTGGCAGGACCCATCAATAGGGCATGAAGATCTAAGTTTGTCCAAACGCAGCTGGTTGGCCAACTTGATCAGCGGCCATCTTGAATTTTGGCCAATTTTTAGAAACCTCTAAAACTCTTCTCCGAAACCACTTGGGGGATTGATTCAAAACTCAAGAAATGTCATCTAGGGCAATAGCTAAACCAAGTTTGTTCAAGATAAATTGATTGGCCAAATGGTTTGACGGCCAACTTGGATGACCTAATTTTCATGAAAAGGTATTTTTCTCCAGAACCGCTGAACGGATCGGGCCACAATCTGGGACATGATTAGAGCCTATGCCCATTACACTATGTTCAAGGGAAGTTGATAGGTAAACAAGCATGACCGCCGTGGACCAATCAAAATTTAGCCTGTTTGCCGGCCATATTGGATTCTTTTATTTGATGGATTTTGAAGCTGAAATTGGTTTTGTATAGATATTTGGCTATGCTGATTTCAACCATGCCATTTCTGAATCTATCGGATAAATGGTTTGGCGGCATGTAGTAAAATTGGTACAGGTGCTCTTTATAGCAGGTTGAACTGCATGCAATCCTTTGCATCATTAGGCTGATTGGCCCAGGTCAGTTATCAATTAGTTCAGTTCTTTGGTGTTGGGTAGTGTGAGTTGAAGTATATTAAAAAAATAATCATTGCTGCCTTAGAAAGCAACAACTTTCAGTCAAATAAATTCCAAAATATTCTACATTATAGACATGATAGATCTCGGAAGACACATTGCATATCTTAGATATTTAGCTAGCTGAGGAAAACGATTAATTAATGTGTAATTGGAGTTTTATTTCCACTTTCCATTGACTCATGACAACTTTTATTGCCAAAGTAGATACAAATTAAACTTTTCCTTCACTGCCTAAATATTTAAGCTATGTATCATGTGCTCTAACATCTATACTGTTAAAATATTTTGAAATGGGCTTGATTCATTGAAATTGTTGCTGCCTAAGGCAAATTATTTTCTAAATAAAATCCAGCATCGCAAATCCCATCCCTGCCACTAACATGGCCATTCAGCCAGATGTACATGTGTTAAATGGATGTTTTGGATTACACTCAGTTGAGCCTGCTATAAAGACCACCTGTATTAACCCTTTCAATGATGAATTCCCTATAGTTTCAAGACATCCATCCATACAGTAAAACTGTTGAATATTTTGAAATTAATTTGACTGAAAATTGGTTTCCTTACGTTAACTCCGCTAACGTTTATCGGATTGCTTTGAAACTTGATAGGATGATTGGACTACGTCGGAGGAAGAAACCTTTCGAAATCAACGATGGGCCGAATCCAAGGTGGCCACCAACCACTGGTGGCCATCTTGAAAATTGGTTTCAAACTGACATACTAGGTGGGGTCGAACTAAAAAAGGTTATTGTTTTATGAGAGATATCCCCTTGTTTTCCATGTAACTACATTTCATTGAGTCCTTAATTTATTTTTCACAGAATTAAGTGTTTGTGGCAGCGGAATGCCTCCGATTCCTCGATCTCCGAAGAAAGCTCATTCTATGGTGCCACTAGATGTTCCTCAGACATGTATGATGCTAGCTTCTGCAGACCATGGAACTAAGATGATGAATGCATTACAGACTCTGCGGCAGAATGGGTCATTATGTGATTTCTCCTTAATAGCTGGCAGTGAAGTTTTCCCTGTACATCGAGCCGTGTTAGCGGCTTGTAGCGATTACTTTCATATAATGCTGACAGGGGACATGCGCGAAAGTCGTGAAGATCGGGTAGAACTAAAAGGTGTTACAGCAGGTGGTTTGCGGATGATTGTGGATTTTGCATACACAGGAATACTACATTTAGATCCGGAGACAGCAGAGGATGCCCTTGCTGCAGCTACACACCTACAGGTCTCCGATGCTGTCATTCTTTGTAGCACATACCTGGAAGCTGCTGTTACTACAGATAACTGTGTTGATGTGCTCAATCTAAGCGAAATATATAATCTTACTAGTACTCATATGAAGGCCCGCCATTTCATGTTAGAGAACTTTGAGAGCATCGCAGAATCTGATCAGTATCACAAACTGACTCACACTCAACTTGCTTCACTTTTAATGGAAAATTGCTTACAGATACCTTCTGAATATTGTGTATTTGACCTTGTAAATCAGTGGATTGAATATGACCGAAATGAACGCGAGCAATATGCATGTGAACTGATGCACAATGTCCGCTTGCCACTTCTGTCAGGTGAAGAACTTGTTGATCACGTCTCCCGAGTACCACTCATGAAACAGAATGCTGGCTGCTTAGAGCTTTTAACTGCAGCAAAAGACTACCATATTGTTACTAGCAAGCAGCCATTGCTACAATCACCCAGAACACAAGTTAGATCAAACCGTAAAAGTCTTGTTATGTGCAATGCCACCAGTCTTGAAAGCTATACGTTAGAAACCCAGTGCTATGCTTTTCTCAAAGAGTGCATAATGCCATTATATAATCCATGTGTTGCAGTAATGGATAACTTCATGTATGTGTGTGGAGGGAAGTATGACAATACAAGTAGCAATGAGATAGCCACAGCCCGCTGCTTCCGTTATGATCCTCGGAATGATAAGTGGTTTGAGCTACCATCTATGACTGAAGCGAGGAAGGATTTTGCAATGGTTGTTTTTGATAATCATTTGTATGCGATAGCGGGCCAGGATGAGGACATGGTTATGGGGTCTGTAGAGTGTTTCAGTATCGAAAACAATGAGTGGATAATGAAGGATTCAATGACAAAGGCCGTTTATGGACACGCTGCAGCCATACGCAATGATAAGATTTATATATCAGGTGGACAAAAGTTTGTAGGTATTTGTAATATTGTTTTGAGTTATACACCAACTTTAGATATCTGGGAGTCATGTACATCGATGCACAATGCACGCAGTAATCATGTGATGCTCAATATTTGTGATACACTCTACGCCCTTGGTGGAAACATCGAGGATGCATATGGTTTCGCAGTACCAGTTATCACAGTGGAACAATATTCAGTAGAAAATGACCAGTGGACATTATGTCGGCCTACAATCAACATTCGTGAAGCTGGTTCTTGTGCTCTGGACAATAAAATATATATTGTAGGGGGGATAAATGGTGAACATTATTACTCAGACTTGGTACAGATGTATGATCCAAAGCGAGATGAAATTGATATCATTGAAAAATTTCCATCCAGAATATCATACAAAGCATGTTGTATTCTAACGTTGCCTCAGTATATTTAACTCCTAGTCTGGTAGAAGTATAGATTCTCAGTTTCAGGTCAGTTTCTCATAAGTTATGGTATCTATTTTGGAAAGACAGCATTCAGCATTGTTAGCTCACCTGGCCAGAATGGCCAAGTGAGCTTATGGCATGGCGACCATCCGTTGTCCACCAGTCCGTCAACTTTTACTTGAAAACGTGACTCCTCATTAACCGCTTGGCGGATTTCAAACTAATTTGGCTGGAAGGACCCTATGGGGGTAGGCTTCAGAATTTGAATACAGAATTTGGATTGGTCCATTTTTCCGGTGGCCATCTTGAATTTTCCAAAAAATGGCAGGACTGTTTAAAACGCTACTCCTCATTAACTGCTTGAGCAATTTCAACCAGCGTTCTGAAAATTTCTGGAGATCACTTAAAAGCCTACTTCTTGATAACCTCTGGACCGATTTCAACCTAATTTGGCTGTAAGGACCCTATGGGGTATGCTTCAGAACTTGTATACAGAATTTTAATTGGTCCATTTTTCTGGTGGCCATCTTGAATTTTCCAAAACATGGCGGGAAATCATTTAAAATGCCACTCCTCATTAACTGCTTGAGCAATTTCAACCAGACTTGGCTGGAAGGATACTAGGCTGGTCGGTTTGAACACTTTTATACAGAATTTTGATTGGTCAATTTTTCCGGCGGCCATCTTGGATTTTCTGAAAATTTCTGGAAATCACTTAAAAGCCTACTCGATAACCGCTGGGCCGATTTCAATCAAACATGGATGGAAGTACCCTAGCTTTTCCAAATTTCTGTGCAGAATTTTGATTGGTCAATTATTCCGGCAACCATCTTGGATTTTCTGGAAAATGGCGGGAAATCTTTTTTTTAAAAACACCACTCATAAACTGCTTGAGCAATTTCTCATAAACTGCTTGAGAAATTTCAACCAGACTTGGCTGGAAGGATACTAGGCTGGTAGATTTCAGAACTTTTATACAGAATTTTGATTGATCAATTTTTCCAGTGGCCATCTTGGATTTTCTGAGAATTTTGGGAAATCAGTTAAAAGGCTACTCATTAACGGCTTGAACGAGTTCAAGCAAACGCAGCTGGAAGGACCCTAAAGTGCTATACTTCAGAGCTTGTATATAGAATTTTGATTGGTCAATTTATTCGGTGGCCATTTTGAATTTTCCGAAAAATGGCGGAAAATCATCTACTCATTAACTACTTGGGTGATTTCAACCAGACTGGCTGGAAATGAGCTGTGGGCAGTAGGCTTTATAAGCTGCATATAGAATTTTGATTGGTAAATTTTTCCGGCAGCCATTTTGGATGTTCTGAATATTTTGGGAAATCAGTTAAAAGGCTACTCATACGCCTCAATAACTGCTTGACCGATTTCAACCGAACTGAGCTGGAAGAACACTAGTCCTGTACGCTTCAGAACTTTAATACATAATTTTAGCGACTTGAGTTTGATGGTGGCCATCTTGGGTTTTCCAATAAATGGGAATTCATATAAAATGCTACTTATTAATCGCTTGGGCAATTTCAACAAATTTTGGCCAGAAGGATCCTATTGTCGTAGTCTATAGAAATTCTATTCAGAATTTCGATAGGTCAGTGTTTTGGCAGCACACTCAGATTTTCTGAAGGTTTTCCAGAACCATTTAAAAATGGTACTCCTTCAATCAATAATCCGATTTCAACAAAACTTGATTTGAACGGTCCTAGACAGTAGGCTTCAACATACTAAACCGAGTCAATTTTTTGGTGGCCATCTTGGATTTTGCGAAAATCATCCGTGTCTATATAAGTGCAAATGGTTTAAATGCCAATGGTCCAGGTGAGCGCATGTAAGGGCCTCTTGTTGTTTTCAAAATATACACCAGCCCTTCTTATATAATGTCTTTGTAGCTACATGTATACCTTTCTACATGTCATATAACAACTAATTGTTTTCAGGCAACAAATTAATTATAATATAGCAACTAAATATATTATGTTAACCCTTTGCTGGTCTCACCGGCAAAAAACGGGCGCTGAATTGGTCTTGCGGAATGGATGTTTGTAGGGTAAGTGAAGGCTATATTTGCAAATTTACCACTGGAATGACTGGCTCAGTAACCGAGCCATTCATTCCAGTGGTAAATTTGCAAAAATAGCCTCTTTCCCCTGCAAATGGACATTCAGAAGGGAAATATTTAGATTTTCTCGATCAATTTGACCATTAACCCGTACCACACTGATGTCAATATTCTATCTTTTACTGTGTCAATAGAAGAGAAACTGGTGTAAATTTTTTAACAGTTTTGATGGACGATGTTGCTGTCTACGACAGCACAATCTTCCACCAAATTTGTAGAAAAATAAACACCAGTTCATCTTGTAATTTAATTTGAAAATTTTAAATTTTGACATCAGTGTGGTAAGAGTTAAAGGTTAAGATTGTAACATTTTAATTGTCAGCCAATAATGTATACTGTAGTTATCTTGAAAAATGTTTGCAGGCCAAGAGAAGACAATAGAGGTATCCATGTCTAGCTATGCCCCATCCATTTCTAGCTATGATCTGCCTACATTCTGCGCATGTTGGGATCGATTTATATTCTTTGAACCCTGAATTCCCAGAATCCCAATTTCAAGGTAACTATGCGGGTAAGTTTTTGAATATTTTAAGACTAATTTGACTGGAAGATGTTGCTAGTCAAATTAGATTCAAAATATTCAATAGAATGTTTATAACACAGAATGTTTATTAAATTGTAAATTCATCAAAGACATACAAATCGTACACTTGACAGACTTCTTGCTTCATGACACGGTTACAATACGTGATAATGATTAGGACATCAGGATACATGTGATGTAATTCATTATGACAGATCAGATCCCTTCATTATTGAAAGTTTACTACTACGGCAATGCCATTCCAGCAGTAAATTTTAAGATTGTCTTCTCTCTGTTCACAAATGTGCAGTCCATGAGAAAATCAATATATTTTTCTGACCAGTTTAGCCCTTTCACCTGACATGCGCATGCCAGAAATGATAAAATGTATGATGCAAGGAATATTATGGTGAACATTTTGAAACTAACAAATCTGGGAGCTGTTAGCTGCCTTAAATTGGTTTCAAAATATTTAACAGCTTTCCTGTATAGTTGTCTTAAAAGTGAGAAACTGTGATTTCAGGAGTTAAAGAGTTAACAGGGGAGATAGTTTTTTGTTGAGCCTATAGTAAATGTCTTCTAATGGACCTTTCCATTTTTAGCTATGCCACGCCCATCACTAGCTATGCCCCGCCCACACCTCGCCATGTTTGGATTGATCGATTCCCGAATGCCCTATCTATCAATTTCCTGAAAACTATGCAGGGAAGCTGTTGAATATTTTGTAACTAATTTGACTGGGTGCTGTTGCTGCCTATGGCAGCAACAGCGCCCAGTCAAATTAGTTTCAAAATATTCTACAGAATATTTATTAGATAGTAAAAGCAAACAATTTCTACAACAACTCATAGACCGTCATCAAATATGCGTTCGTGACGTACTTATCGACGTCATTCATGACATCATCCATTATGATGTCATTCTACACACCGCGTAGATGATTATGATGTCATATGATGGGTGCATACTCTGGAAAGGTGAATTAATCAAGGGATTATCTCGTCAAAACAAAACTTAACAGATTTGATCTACCGGTATATCATCATTGCATCTAGTCTCCATCATAATTGAAATGATTTTCAAAATTTTTCTGTATATTTACGGTGCTTGGACTTATTTTGCACCAAGAATAACGTAAATGTTAAAGTTTTTTCAATTGACATTTAATGCATCAAGGACTTATCTGATCATGATAAAACTTTACATATTTTATTTATGCCATCATTTCATCTAGTTGCCATTAGAGCTTCACAATATACCGATATTATATCGAATACAATTATCATCGCTATGGCGTTAGTTATACTGATATGATTTTGCTGATACCGAAATATCGAGATATAACATAAAACTGGTATGACATTCTGTTTAGGCAGATAATCTGCTTTCCATTATCAAAATTCAATAGTATATCTGTCTAATCAGATAAGCGACTGCTCTTGGTAATAGGAAAACGATATTTTACCTGTATTTTGCCACCACACTTAACATTTTCATTTATCTGGATCTGTCAAAATGTTATTTGGAGGCTAGAGAAATGGATAAATTAACAATTACTGCCATGAGAATTGGCTACTTATAAGAATGCACTTCTCGCAGAAAAATAGAATAAAACTTATTTTAATCAGGACAGGGGATGGTTAAAAATATCTAAAATATATCTTTTCTTGCACTTATATTTTATAATTTCGACCCGTTGTTTGCTAGAAAATCACAATTTCAAATGAATATTTTGTGTCATAATGTTTTATCTCAATTCTCAATTACTACAGCCTGGTTAGTTAGAGATTGTACAGAATTGTACAACTTTGTAGTGCGCCAAATGGGCCGGCCCAAGTAAAAAGGACCCAACGATATGAGAAAAACTTCAGTCCCTGCGAGATCTATTCCCTTCTTATGTTGGTGGGTTGCTAGATATCGATCGATACAAGCTACTCTAACGGGAACAAGCGTATGACTGTATTCGCAGCATATATGGTGTCTATTTAGTAAGTGGTATCATGGCTAAGTTGTACGCCTGCGATTCCTGGTGGTTTCGTCCCATGGCAAATTCGTGCCATTTAGCACAGGTCTTCGTAGAATGTTTATTTATTATTCTGCCGTATATCAATACAAGTAGCCCAGAAAATTAGTAAAACAGGTTTACATCCATTATCCAACGTTTTTAACTCATAACATTGATATTTGTCAGTCAAATATCAACAGGTTTAGCTGTTCACAGTCTCATTAGGCGAGTTTATTCGGGACGAGATGGTCACTTGTTATCTCGCGATCTCCGCAGACAAACACCTGCGTGGAGATCGTGAGATAACAAGTGACCATCTCATCCCGAATAAACTCACCTAATGAGACTGCGAAATAGGTGTAATTTTGTGGCAAATTCTAATCATTTGCAGGGCCGATTTTGGAATTATTTAAGGTGTTTTGGGATATGATTTAACTGAAGACACTTATAATTTAGTGTTTAATATCAAGATTCGTGTAATTTCTTGGTTTTAGTGTGGAGATTTGTAAAGTTCAGCAACTATATTTCAGGAGCGCTGATATACGTTGAATAAGTTATCATATTGTACCCAAGCGTCACTCTATTTTGCCAGCTAGTCACAATAATACCGATGTTAAAGGTATACCGGTATGGAAATTGATATTGATACTCGTATTTATTTTTCTAATACCGTTAAGCCCTAGTCTCCATCATAATTGAAATTACTTTCCATATTTTTATAGGGTTTAGACATATTGGTAGCTTATTTTGCACCAAGAATTAGGTAAATGTTAAAGTTTTTCAATGGACATTTCATTCATCAAGGGCTCGTCGTGACAGATTTGTTCTACAGCATGATTACATACAGACTCCATCATAATGAGTGCTTTTCAAATTGTTTAAACATGTTTTTACATGGTTTGGACTTCATTGTGGACCAAGAATTAGAAGAATGTTGAAGTTTTCATAGGTCTTTAAATTAATCAAGGAATTATCCGATCCCAACAAAACTTTACAGGAGTTATTACACCACAGAAACATCCATTACCATTCAATCACTACTTGCTAAATCAATTATCTGCATTTGGCTATCAGAATAAGATTTTTATGCCTGCATACACACCTCCCCAGTCCCCATGCCTATTCCTATTAATATGGTCCCTCAACCAGGCTACTGGTTAAGTCCATCTCCAGCATACTGACAGCTATAGACTGGCACCAGTCTATACTCAATCATAGTGACGCTTGTCACTCAGCGCGCTTGCCCAAATAGGAAACGGATTCACTTTTCAATTATTCTGCTTGCAGAACAACTGCTTAAAATATTCGTCTAAGTTTTTTATGCTTTGCACTGTGTCAGCTTACACTTGAAGGACTTCCTCAGATATGCCTATTATGAAGTCTCTTCTCCCAAAATTATGTTTTTGGAACTATTTCGTGGTTATATTGAACTTTATAACTATGTATATGGATGTTACCGGTTTTCGTGGGTTTTGTTTTTGTGGTAACAACTTTAACATGCCTAAGTCATCATCATATAAAACACTCTATTACTCCAGTGAACCTTTAATCACTTTCAGTTAAAAGAAAAAATAGTGCGTTCTTGTTTCGTGGTAACTTGGTTACAATGCCTATATCATCATCATCATCATATTAATTCTCTAGCATTCAACCAAGAGCCCTTATCAATTTACCTCTAGTGCATTGTAAGGATTATCATTTATCCCTATGCAAGTTTGTTTTCTTGTCGGTAGGGATTTTGATTTCTAATTTGAACTTTCCCACCTTTTTAGAAGTGCATTTTATGTTTCTAGTCTTCATTTTCGTTTTTAGGAGTCTGCTAAGGATATTTTCTGCTATTAAGGAATTTAAGAAACAGGATGTTTCTTCAAGTTCTGACGATAGCCCGAAGGCTAGCGGGCATTCCCGCAAATGGGGAAACTGATCCCTCTAACCTCCGTGCAGGTTAAGAAATCTCCTAAGCAGAAGTCTAGAGCGACTAAGCTCTCGAAGGTGGGCTCGTGTAGTGCACCAGGTCAAACCCACAAGACTTGAGGGTGACGGGCATAACCCACAAGCCGTGGTGGCGGATGCTGAGGCTGACGTCCATAAGGCTGGTACTTATGCTAATGCCAATCTTTCGATAAGAAAAAGAAATCTAAGCAGAAGTCTAGAACGACTAAGCTCTCGAAGGTGGGCTCGTGTAGTGCACCGGGTCAAATCCACCTAAGACTTGAGGGTGACGGGCATAACTCACAAGCAGTGGTGGAGGAGGCTGAGATCCATAAGGCTGGACCTTATGCAAATGCCAATTTTTCGATTATACTCGGGTCCTCTGGACTCGGGTTTACTTCCTTTTTCCATTTTAACTTCCGGTTTAGCAAGACATCCGGGTCTTCAGGATCCGGTTCTTTCTTCTCTGGCGTCCGTTTCCGGCAAGACTTCCGGTTTGGCAGGAAATCCAGGTCATCAAGATCCGGTTATTACTTCTGTTCCGTCCATTTCCGGTATGTCCTCCGTTTTTGTAGGACATCCGGGTCTTCAAGATCCGGTTCCTAGTTCCGTTTCCGGTTTTAGCAGCGCTTCCGGTGATACCGGATATCCGGTAGAAGCACTTCTGCTTCCGGTTTGGATTCCTGTCTGTACACTTCCCGCTTCTGTTTCTGGAGGTGTACTTCCGGGTCATTCAGACTTGGATAGACTTCCGTCCTCTGGACAGGGGTTACTTCCGTTTTCTGGATCTACCTCCGTTTTTTCCGTATCCGGTCTGACTTCCGGTTTTGCGTATTTCCGGTTCCTTTGTTTATTCTGTTTTTTTCACTGTACATCTGGGTTCAGTTTCCGGTTGTCTTCTTCCGGTTTGCGCATTTCGGTTTCCTATTTTTTCACTTCCGGATTCGTACATCCGGGGATAGGGTTATTACCGGTTTCATGGTGTTCTATGATTAACTTCCGGTTCTGTTTTCCTTTTTTGGATTTCCGGTGATAGCTCTTACAGAGATTCCAGGTTAGTTTTATTTCAGTAAGTGCTTTTAAAAATCGGAATGTTTAATTGCTGAAATATTAATTCCGAGACATTGCCATTCTCCTTCGATCAATACTCACCATTCTGTTACTTCAGATATACAGCTGGCCCTGACAGCTGGCTCTAGGACTATAGACTTAGAAAGCTTTACCGACTCCTTGGAACTGGGTACTCGGCTCCCAACTGCCGAGTACCCGTCTACCATAGAGCTCATTCTTGTTTGCATAGCAACAAGAGCTATACATTCTTTTTGCAGTGGAAAGATTGAGAAATAAAAATCTAAGTCTTTGTGTAACTCTGATTGTGATAGCTAGTGACTCTCTTGCAAGGATAATTGGATAATATGGATACCGCCGATGATAACCAGGTCGTATATTTCCTTATTATTCCATAGTTAAAAGACTTAGGTCTCTAAATTTCGTTGTGTCGCATGTTCCAATTTCTGACCCCAAGGAATCTGGGACGTGTGTTAACAACGAGATATGCCGGATGGTCGCCTTCTTTAACCCCAACAGGCGATCGGCAGATATGAAAATAGGTGTTTGCTACGGTATTTGTAACACGAATATCGGCTGACATCGTTCTCCGTAAGATCCGAGCGGGTGACGTCACACCCGTGGTGCTCGGATGTTTATGTGAAGAAAATCTTTTCATTAATTCGCGCATCTTGTTCTGGGTGCTGCGTACTAAAAATGGTACCAGAAAACTTTGGAATGTTAAAGTTTTGCGTGTTATCACGATCTGTTTGCAATGATCAGTGGTTTCAAAATTCTTGATTAGATGTGTGGTCTGCGGTTTTACCGTGTGCTACAGCAGTTTGTTTACATTTTGTTGTTTCTTCACGTATCGTTTTGGCTTTCGTTAGGAATATAATTTATATTGATTGGTAAATATACCCGGAATGCTATACGATATGATTCCTGGTTCCGTTATACATCCTGGAGGATCAATTTATGGGTGTATTTAATGCCCGCTTCGTTCTTGTCGTCATAATCAATGCGATCTTTGCTGTAACATTGCGGGGTGGGGTGCGGGAGGGTTACAGTTAATTTATGGTCAAATTATTTGAGAATTAATTGTCTGCCTTCCATCCGTGTCTCGTTCCGCTTGCTTATTGTAGGTTTGTGCTTATTTATAGGCCAAGCCAGCCCCGCCATCATGTAATGAGTGCCACAAGTTCGTACGGGTCCCATTTAAGGACCATGTCTGCTTTAGATGTACTGCATGTAACCTTGATAGTAGGTGTAATGTGTGTGCAGTGTGGTCCGCGGATATGATGTTGAAGTTCCTTGCCCAGAAGGATTTGGCTGGGTCTGACGCGGGGTCAGGCGGTCCGAGGTTAAATCGTGGAGCGTCCGATTCGGCCGGTGGGGGCGCTCCACGTCCTCAGCTGGAGGTGGCGGAGATGGCACCGCCGGCGTGGTTTGGTCCGGCTATGCAGGGCTTTCTGCATAGCATTCTGCCCACGCTGGTGTCGTCCCTGCTGCCGAAGGTTGTTGGCCAGTCTCTTCCCATGCTTGGTACAGACCCTGTCCTTTGACAGGGTTCTGGACTGGTCACCGAGGGAGCCGTCTCGTACGGCCCCCTGGCAATCCCGTCGGGCTCCGGCCTGACGGGTTCTGTCTCTCTGCGGCCACCTCCGGGTGGTCCAGTAGCGGTGGCCGGTCCATCAGGCATGGGAGCCGTCCGCCAGGACGGCTCCACGGTTTCTTCATCTAGTGACGACTTCGGGGTCTGAAGACGAGGAGGCCGAGGAGGAGAGGTTGCTGCGGCCTGTGATGCCACGGGTGAAGAAGATGGAGGTCGATTCCGTCCTGGACGGAACCGTCCTCCATCTGTCTGGCTTGGCGCAAGCCAGGGCAGCGGCTCCGCCCATGGTTGAGGCCAATCTGGTACCGGGCACGGTCCCGTGATGGTTGGTTTGATGCCAGCCGACACGGTGACGGGTGTGCCGGGCCAGGCGTGGTACTCACCTATCTCGCCTGGTCCGGCGGTCAGACGTGGGGTGCTGTTGGCGCCCGTGTCTGGCCACGGTTCTGCGTCTGCTATGGGTCCGCATGGTTTTCCGTGCAGGCCTACTCCATGGACTGGTGTGTTTCATGGGGTGGCGGCAGAACCGTATGGTACCGGAGTTCCTAGCGTATCAGCCGCGGCTCCTAGCCGGGAGGCCGTGGCTGGTAGGTCCGTGAACTCGTCAACGGGTGACGTGTTCACGGGTGTGTCCTCCTCGGAAGTAGACTGGTCGGAGGCTCTGGCTTGGCTAGCCAGGGTGGACCCGTCTGTGGTTTCGGCCCCGCAGCCCGGATCCAGTCCGTTGGACTGGATCCACGGTTTATCGAGTTGCTAGAGGCTATTTTCAGCAAGCAGCTCATGACCAAGGGCCAGCTCCCTGCGGCCTCCAGGGAGGTGCGGGCGAGGTGTCGTATTCCACGGGGGGAATACGACAGGTATGGTGTGGTACCATCGGTTACGGAGGATGACCGATGGGTTCTGGGTGTCCAGAGTGCTGGAGCGGGTGGCCCCAGTCCGGCACTGGTGGACAAGTCCCAGGCACACCATGAGGAAGACCTGTCCCTATGTGATGACGGTGTGAGGGCAGCTATGAGTGCTGTCAACCACTCTTATCGCCTTCTTCAGTCGGTGTGGGCTGAAGCGGGGGCAGGCCACCCTGTGCCACCTGTGGCGCTTTCGTGCGTCAATGACGGCCTGGTGCTGTCTATGGACGCGCTGGCAAGGGTGCAGACGCGTGTTACAATGTCAAGGAGGCAAATGGTTCTTGACCATATGCGTCCGGCTACGGCCATTAGGGAGCGTCTTCTTGGGACGCCCCTGACAGGGCCTAGCATCTTCGGTGGCCAGGCGCGGGCAATCCTAGAGGACACTGCTAGCATTGCGCAGAATCGGTTGGCGGTAAACTTACAGCTGGAGCTAGTGCGGCAAGCGCGCGCACTAGGGGCTGTACGGAAGCCGTTGACTGTTCAACCTTCCAAGAAGCAGAAGAAGCATAAAGGCAAGGCGAAAGCTATGCCTAGTGCGGCTTCTGCTTCGCCTGGCTTTTCTCAGCCGCCTCCGGCGAAGAAAGCCAGGAAGGTTGTGGAGGCCCCTACCCTCCCCAATGTTGCTCCTGATCACCCTAGAGGCGGGAAGGGTAAGTCCTCAAAGGGCTGAAAGAAGGGAGCGGATTGTACCTGAGGGTACGAGAGCTCCCTTCATATCCGCCTGGACCGCACCTGGACAGGAACAGCGGTGCCAGTTAGACCTGCTGAGCCAAGACCGAAATGGTTCTCTCTCTCGTTAAGAGAGCGGGGGAGGGGGGGGGGGTAGCGGACCGCGAGCCGGACAACCCCGTTAGGCGTCGAGGCGTCTATAGTGGGTGGAAGGCTCATGCGTTTCGTCGAGGCTTGGCGAGGTGTGACGTCAGACAGTCTGGTCCTGGGATGGTTATCCCAGGGATACATGCCGGAGTGGTGGGACTTTCCGTCACAGAATCTGTCTTTGGCACCCGTACCAAGGGAACCAGACAAGTTAGAAGCCATTCAAAACGAAGTGTCAGGTTTGCTTCTGAAGGGAGCAATAAAACCAGCAAACCAGAACCCTCCAGGCTTCTATTCAAATATGTTCCTTGGCCCCAAGAGCACAGGGGGATGGAGACCTGTACTCAATCTCAGGCCATTAAATTGGTTTATCCATACGCCTTGGTTCCAGATGGAAACGCCGATGTCGGTAATGGCAGGGTTGAGGAAGGGAATGTGGTGTGTATCGATCGATCTGAAAGATGCATATTTCCACATTCCAATGAACAGGAGTTGTCACAGGTTTCTGAGATTTGCATTTCAGAATCAATATGGGAGTTTATTGTTCTCCCGTTTGGCCTGTCGACAGCTCCAAGGGTTTTCACAAGAGTGGTCCTTGCGGTGACAGCATTTCTCAGAAAAGAGAACGTGGCCCTACACACCTACATAGACGACTGGCTGATCAAAGCAGATACGGCAGCCAGGTTGGACGTGGATACTGCTCTGACTCTGAAGTTACTTTCAGATCTAGGCTGGATACTCAACAAGGAGAAATCCGAGTTGACACCAACTCAACATTTCGTTTATTTGGGGATGCGATTCGACCTCGAGGAGGGCAGGGTTTACCCGTCAGAGCCCAGAGTATTGTCTCTGTTAGCCATCCTCAAGAGTTTTCGAGTGGGAAACCACATTCAGGCGAGGCGGTTTCTTCAGATGCTGGGCATGATGGTCTCCATGGAGCAGGTGATCCCGTACGCTGCTCTAATACGAAGACCTATCCAGTTGTATCTGATGTCTCTGTGGAAACAGAGAACAGAAACCCTGTCAAAACTGGTGCCAGTTTTGGAGCCGATAATGTCGCATCTTGTATGGTGGAAAAAGCGTCAGAATCTCCTAGTAGGGGTTTCGCTGCACCTACCCCACCCCCAGCTGTCCCTGTACACGGATGCATCGCTGGAGGGGTGGGGGGCCTGCCTGGGAGAACACCAGGTCTCGGGCACATGTACTCTCGAGGAGAGCCAGCTGCATATCAATCTGTTGGAAATGATGGCAGTGGAACTGGCGTTGGATGAGGTTCTTCCGATGATCAGGGGCAAGATGATATTGATACGGTCGGACAATTCGACGGTAGTATCATACCAAAATCGCCAAGGCGGGACCAAGTCACCCACGCTGTGTATCAAAGTGTGGCACTTGATTCAATGGTGCAGGAATTACTCGGTTGTTTTGAAAGCAGCTCACATTCCTGGGCGATTGAACATTCTGGTGGATGCTTTGTCTCGCAGACAGAATTCTGCCAACAGAAAGGGCCCTCAACCCTCCAGTTCTACGAAGGATCTTCAAGCATTGGGGCAAACCCAACGTGGATTTGTTCGCCACACGGGAAAATGTTCAAATCATGACTTATGTCTCGCCGATTCCAGATCCAAATGCCGTCGATACAGACGCTCTGGCGATAAGCTGGAGGGGGATGCACGTTTACGCGTACCCACCCACCATTCTTCTGCCGAAGGTATTGGTGAAGATCAGAGAGGAACCGTGTCTGGTCCTGCTAATAGCGCCGTATTGGGCCAGCAGGGCGTGGTTCACGGATCTGCTAGATCTGCTGGTGGAAAGCCCAGTGCAGTTGCCCGAGATTCCGAACATAATCTCCCAGGCCAAGGGACGCTTCCTACACGAGCATCCCGAAATGTTCAAATTGACTGCGTGGATGTTATCAAACAACGTTCCACGTCGGAAGGCTTTTCTCGACAAGCTGCTGATTTCATCGCGGCTGCGAGAAGGAGGTCAACCTTCAAGTCATATAACAACAAGGTTAACAGATTTGCAGACTGGTGTGAAGAAAAGGGTATTGATACCTTTCAATCCACTATTCAGCAAATAGCAGACTTTCTCTGTGAGCTGTTCTTTTCAGGACTAGCTCACGTCACAATTGCTGGATACAAGTCAGCTTTGGCATCAGTTATCCCTTGTCTAGCCAACAGGGATAGTCCAGAGGTGGCCCAGTTAAATGTGATGGTGAAGGGAATGAGCAATCTCCGACCGAGACAACCGATAGTCATTCCAGCCTGCAGCTTCCTCAGCTAGAAGGCGCAGTGAGATCCATGCGCTTTCGGCAGAGAGGGACCGATTTATTGTCTCCGGAGACGGTCTGCGTCTTCTGCCAAGAGCAGAGTTTATGTCAAAGAATCAATCTTTGAGATATCCCGGCAAACCGATCATAATACCGAAGTTAACAAGGTTTGATCGTGATGTCAGTGTCTGGTGCCCGGTCCGTGCTTTGACTAAGTACAGGAAACGGACTGACTTGTTACGGTCGAACGATAGACATCTATGGATCTGCCATAAGAAGCCTTATGGCGCCGCATCCATGGATACTATCTCTCGTTGGGTAGTCGAATGCATTCAGACTACACATGAGATGGCGACTGGGCATCAGGTGCAAGGCGCAAGGGCACACGATGTTAGAGGAATAGCCGCCTCGACCGCCCTTTACAGTGGTGTTCCGTTAGAGGACATCATGGCCGTTGCACAATGGCACTGTGAGTCCTCATTCACGGATTACTATATGAGGGATGTGTCAGACCCAGCCAATCCACTCGCTTTAGCTGTTTTGAAACGATAGTTAAGTGACCACACTGCTCTTCTCCCTTTTTTCACTTTGGTAAGAAAAGAATTTAAAAGCAGACATGGTCGAGCGAGAGGATAACAACCAGATTGTGTCACTGATCGCCGGACCAGTGAATGGTTGGAGGCGGTATGTCTGGAGTCCATTTATCATGAGGTAATTCAAGATTGAGAGTTTTTTGTATTATGTCTATATATCATGTTCATTCATCTTATATATTCATGCTCATTCCCAGGCTAATACATGTGTATATGCAAAGAGCAGTTAACCCTCTTGGCATATTTGTGTTTTCAGGCGAGATGCATGTTCGTGAGTTCTTAAGTCTAACTCTTTCTCCAAGGGGCAAAAGTAGCATTTATGGCTTGCCCCTTCCCACCAGGTTACTGACCAAATCTGGTGTATATCAGAAGTAACAGAATGGTGAGTATTTATCGAAGGAGAATGAAGGAAATGTCAATTTCCCTTTCTCCGAGATCTAACAATACTCACCATTCTGTTACGGACCCAGCCTCCCATCCCCACGGAGGCAAGCCATGGATTTCTCTTGTTTGCTGGCTATGCAAACAATATGAGCTCTATGGTAGACGGGTACTCGGCAGTTGGGAGCCGAGTACCCGGTTCCAAGGAGTCGGTAAAGCTTTCTAAGTCTATAGTCCTAGAGCCAGCTGTCAGGGCCAGCTGTATATCTGAAGTAACAGAATGGTGAGTATTGTTAGATCTCGGAGAAAGGGAAATTTACATTTCCTTCAGTCTTGAAGTCTCTCTTGAAGTTGTAGATATTCAGCATTTATTCTTTTATCAGTGAAACATTTCAACGTAATTAAAGACTCTTCCGACTGGTTGCCGGATGGGTTTTTTGTTGCAGTCGATAAGTCAGTCTGTATTCTACGCATGTCTAGATGTCGCAATTAAAATTAGTTTTTACTTTCATCCAACTTTAGATGGCCAGTTGTCTTCGGGCCATTCAGCCTTTTTTCGCACTCTTTTTTTCCTTTTATGTCGGCAGGTTGACATATTTATTTTATCCAAAGGGAGCTATTTTCTTGAAGAAAATCCCTGTTTCTAGCGTAATTCTTAGTCTAATTCTGACAGCCGCTGAAAGGAATAGTCTCAGTAGTGGATTTATAGGGAAGAGAACGGCTCTAAGATTAATGATTACAAGAGCTAGAAACGCTGAGAATAGAGAAATAAGATTATGGTGAAGGAAGAAGGAATAAAAGCCGAGTTCTTTCTTCTGCGTTGTTACAGTCATAGTTTGGATGAGTCTTTTTGCTTAGATTTTATATCGCCTCTGTTTTTCAGCGTTTTGTTTTGTGTTTTCATCCTGTAGTGTTTAATCAAAATCAAGTATTAGTGTTTTGTGTATTTAACATCCAGATGTTCCCGGGATTCATTTTCATTCTATCAGTCATTTCTTTTATTAGCATATCAATCTCAATGCCATCCGTCTTTACATGATAATAATATTGGTTCAAAGTCTTTAATAATAATGAGTAAGATAAGTATAGGTCTCTTCCTTCATCCTCTGCTCCTTCTCCTGCTAAAGTTTTCTACTAGTCATGTTCTCTTTCCTCTCTCTCTCTCTTTCTGTTTTTCTTCTTTTTCCCCTCCTCTGGGGGGTTTCCCGTATTTCACCGTCTATCTATCCTATCCAGGGATCTTCTGGTCCTGTTCTTTCCTCTTCATCTTCCATTCTTAATTCCTCTCATCCGCTTCTGCCTCTTTTGATCATCTTGATCTGATTGTTTCTGTCATTCTCTCTTTTGAACTTGAGTTTCTAATTGTTGATTAAGGTCTGGTTTTTTCATTGTTTTCTGTTTTTAGGGATTCGTCCCTTGTTCGTTCTTTCATGTCAGCTTTTTTCTCTATTCTTTCCATGTCCTCTGGTCAGGATGTTGTATCTGTTCACATTCCTTCTGATCAATCTTTTTCCTTTTCTGATTCTTTACGTTTTTCTAACCTAGATTCCAAGAGGCCTTGCTCTCCTCTTTCCATTTGAACTGTTGATTCTGTGACCTCTGGTGACTCTTCTCATCTCTTTTCTTCTTCGTCTCCTGATCCGTCTTCTTATTCTTCTGTTCCCTAGTCGGTCAGGGCTGAGGAGATTTTGTCCAGTCATCTCTTCGGATGACTGGTCCCGTCTCTCTGGTGGATTGCTTAGACTCTTTCTCTTCTTTTTAAAGACAAGTTTTCTATGGACCTCCCTTCTTTTGTGTCAGCTCTTTCCTCTTTTAATTCCTTTTTTCTTGTCTCCTCTGGTCTTTTCAATTGACAATTTTGTCATTATCATGTCAGTTTTCTTTGTGAATTATGTTAATTCTAAGGAATTTATACATACATGAAAGCGTTCAGCCTAGGGTAGGTTTTCCTACCCTGTCATAAAATCTTAGTAAAATGGTCTCTATTCACTCTGAAACATTCATATCTGCATTAATTTTAATTTAACAAGGGGTTATGTCATCATTAAATCTCATGATTCTTACTCCCAAGTCAAAATGGTGACCATCTCCCAGATCTTTTCCAGTCTAGGTCAGGGTATGTGGTCGTTTCCATGGACCAAAATGACACCTTCTTTCATGTTTTCATTTACCCTTCCTTCAGTAAAGTCCTGAGTTTTGCTTACTAAGATCGAGTTTGGAATTTTCGCGTCATGTCTTTTGGCCTGACCATGGCGCCTTTTCTTTTTCTCACATAGTCTCAGCCGTGGCAGAAATTTTCACTGTTGTTCTATCCATCTCCACGTTTATATAGACGATTGGTTAGTAAAGTAAGTCTTCAATTCTCTCAGGAATTCTTGCAGAGGTTTGCAGTCTGGCATGCAACCTAGGGTGGATTTTAAACCTAAAGAAATCAAGCCTAGTTCCATCTCATATCCTTACACATCTAGGCATTTCTTTCGACCTGGCCCGGGGTCTAGTCTTCTCCTCAGATCCAAGGATAGAGGCTTTATCAGTGGCAATGGAAATCCTGTCTTCTTCTCCCATGGTAGGAGCAAGGTTCTTCTTAAGAGTGATAGGACTGATGGTCAGTGTAGAAAAGTAATTACTTGGGCGGCGCTGATGAGAAGACCCTTCCAAATGTATTTAAGATCCCTTTGGAAGCAGTTAGTCCATTCTATTTAACATCAGATTCCCATCAGAGAACATTTGATCCCTCATCTAGATTTTTGGAGGGATCGTTCTCTGCTTCTGATGGGTGTTCCACTGGTAAAGTCCTCCCCTCAGGCGATTATCTTTACAGACGCTTCCCAGGAGGGTTGGGGAGCAGTCTGGGACTCCCTGTCAGTTTCCGGCCTTTGGTCCCTGGAGGAGTCGATAGCCCATATCAACATTCTGGTTGTGGGCTGTCAAGAAGGCCTCCTTCCATGGTCAGATCTTGTGATAGGTCTCAAAGTCTCGATTCGGTCGGACAATTCGACAGTGGTGTCTTATATCAACAGGCAGGGAGGTACAAGTTCATCTCTCCTTTGTCTAGAAGTGTGGAATCTTCTCATGTGGTGCCGCAAGAGGCAGCTTTTTCTAGTGTACTCCCATGTCCCAGGCAGTCTGAATTTTCTGGCAGACCAACTGTTACGTCCCAGCAAGTTCATCCACACAGAGTGGCAGTTAAAGAAGTCGGTTCAGAGCGTTTTTCAGTCTTATGGATCGTCCTCTAGTAGACCTGTTCACGACCTTTCTGAATGCCCAGATCTCCTCTTACATGTCTCCATTTCCGGACAGTCAAGCCCTGGCGGTGGATGCTCTGTCTCAGTCCTGGACAGGAATGTTTGCCTATGCCTTCTCTCCAACAATTTTATTCCGTTAGTCTTGAAGAAGGTCAAGGACCAAGATTGCGAGGTTCTTCTGATAGCTCCCTTTTGGCCCAAGAGAATTTGGTTTATAGACCTAGATCTTCTGGTAGACTTCCCTCGTCTTCTTCCAGTATCCCAGGATCTTCTATCTCAAGTAAGAGGTCTTTGTGTGCATCCAAATCCAGAAATCTTCAATCTGTGTTTGGAGAATCTCGAGTCTGAGGTCCTCGAGAATAAGGCTTCTTCAAGATCTCAGGAAATTATTGACTCTGCCAGAAGGGAATCGACCTGTTGAGTTTACAAGGGTCGACTTAAAATTTTTTAGTGAGTAGTTTTCAGACCAAGGTTTCGTGCCCGATTCTGTTTCTATACCACAAGTATTAGATTTTTTATCCTATTGGTTTGATTCTTTACATTTGTCAGCTAATACGGTCAGGGGATAAAGATTTTCTCTGGCGTCTTCCCTTCCTTGTCTTCTGAATGCTGATGTCAAGGATACTAAGACTCTTAACAGTTTTATTAGAGGTCTAGGTAATATTCGTCCTCTGATTGCTAAGCCTTTACCTTCCTGGAATTTGGCTTTGGTTCTTCAAGTTTTGGCAGGTCGCCATTTTGAACCTATTTCTTCTATCAGTATTAAGCTTTTAACTCTCAAAACTGTTTTTTCTTGTTGCTGCTGCCTCTGCTAGAAGGCGTTCAGAGATTCATGCCCTTTCTGCTGAAAAGGATAGATTTATAGTTTCAGGAGACGGTTTGGTTTTATATCCCAGAAGGGACTTTATCTAAACTCAGTCTAACCGCTTTCCTGCTAGTCTGATCAGTTTAAAATCTTTATCGTCTTTTTCGCTATCCGATAAATTTTGGTGTCCTGTTAGGGCATTAAGAACCTACAAACAGCGAACCGATTTTAAAAGAGTCGATCCATCCCATTTATGGGTTTCCTACGCGGAAGAGTTATCTAAGCCGGTCTCAAAATCTACGATTGCCAGATAGAATTGTGAGACAATTAAGCTTTGTTATGAGATCACCGGATCAAATTAATCTCTCCCAGATTAAAGCCCATGCGTTAGTAGTATGGCTACTTCTTTCGCTCTTGACGGGTTGTCTTTAGATGAGGTCATGCAGGTGGCAGGATGGAAATCTGAATCCACTTTTACATCCTTTTATCTCAAAGACCAGAGTGCAGTAGCCTCCTTCTTTCGTAACATTACTATTTTAACTAAAAGAGCCGAAGACCATTTACCAAGCTCTTAGGACTGTGCGTCTGTGAGAAATGGTGAGAGTCTTCTTTGGTTTTTATTTATCTCTAAGTTCAAGTTTTCCTTATTTGATAATCACGGTGTGATTGAGTTAAATGCACTATTATGTTATGTTATTAACATTTGGATAAGATTGGTTCAATTTTTATCCTTGTTTGTTGATTCTCAAATCTCCTCCCACCTAATGTTTAAATGGGGCACTGACCAAATCTACAGTTTTAGCAAGTAGTGATTGAGCGGTAATGGATGTTTTTGTGGTGTAATAGCAACCCCCCCCCCCCCACAGACCACCCTTGTGGGTTGGTCTGTTGTTTTATTAACCACTATAAAAACATACTTACCGTTCAATCACTACGACCCGGCCTCAGCCACCCCGTGTGGTAAGATTTGAGAATTTGCCTTTAATATTTAGCACTTAAATTTAGAAAAGTGAATCTGTTTCCTATTTGGGCTCCAATGCGCATGCGCAAGCACGCTTAGTGACAAGCGTCACTATGGGGTGACTGGTGAGTATAGACCAGTGCCAGTCTATAGCTGTCAGTATGCTGGAGATGGACTTAACCAGTAGCCTGGTTGAGGGTCCATATTAATAGGAATAGGCATGGGGAGGTGTGTATGCAGGCATAAAAATCTTATTCTGATAGCTAAATGCAGATAATTGAATTAGCAAGTAGTGATTGAATGGTAAGTATGTTTTTATAGTGGTTAATAAAACAACAGACCAACCCACAAGGAAAAAACTTTAAAACCGATTAATTTTGCTACAACCTGAATGCAATAATGACAGATAAAAAATAGTTTACAAGTAGACAAAACACAGAAATAAACTAAGTCTAAACCATGTACATGTAGAAGTATGGAAATTCGATACCTTTACATGATTTAGGCTTAGTTTATTTCTGTGTGTTTTGTCTCAAGATTCAAGATTCAAAATTATTTATTTCCTGCTTAATATAAAATATACATACATCACAATTGGGCAGTCCATCAAAGGCAGAGCCTATGAATCGATGGGCCTAGTACACACAGAACAAAAACACATTACAATATATAAGGTGATATATTTTATAGTAGAGTACTGACAAGAAAGGAAATAAGAAAAGGAATATCAGATAAATGGTCAAGCTGATTGAGATCAGATTGGGACCATCTATTTTGGCTCATTTCATGCTTTTCAGCATGTGATATCTCTCCTAAATTTGTTAAAACCTACCGCTCTGATGGCAATATTCTATCTTTTATTATGTCTATAGCAGAGAAACTGGCGTTCAGTATTTAACAATTTTTCTGGATGATGTTGATGTCTACAACTGCAGCATCTTCCACCAAACCTGCCTAGAAAATGTAACCCCAGTTCATTTATTAGATCACTTGGACTGAAATGCCATGACGACCTTCCGCCGTGGACATTTCCGTCCGTCGGCCATCGACTTTTCCTTTAAATGACTTCTCAAGAATCACTGGACCGATTTCAATTATATTTGGCAGGAAGCACCTTTAGGGGCTAGAGATTCAAGTTTGTTTAAAGGAAGCTGATTGGCCAATTTGGCAGGCAGCCATTTTGTGAAACTAGTGATATACAGAATCGAGACTATATCAGATATGCTCGAAATTTCTGTTAATTTCATTGTCAATCTGAAGGTAAACAAATTATTCTATTCGCTGTGTCAGAGGCGATCGAGCATATGGACTGGTTTTTGCGAACATTTCACACTGCAATACGCATATGATATAGGTCTCAATGTGTGTGTACTGATTATTTTGATAAAAATTTGTCACGGCTGTTGCTTCCTTAGTCAACAACAACTGTCAATAAAGTTGCATGAAATATCTTCAGCAAGTCTTGCAACATTGAGTGACCGTTTGATTATTTTGAGAACAATTTGAATGAAAGTGGTTGCATTAATGATTTTTAGCCAAATTGTTATCAAATCTTTATCTATTATTAATTATATTAACAGCTGATTATTTTATCAACAATTTGATGAGAAGTTGATGCTGTTATAGGCATCAACAGTTTTCAGTAAACTTGTAATCAATATTTGTTTCTATTGCACCATAGGAAATATACAACTAGTATTGGACTATTCTATGGGCTTACAAGGAAACTCTTCTCAACTTGGAAGACAGGAGAACAATGACTAGTATTAGCATTGCAAAAATGGTTCTATACCGATAACTGCGCAATGACAAAGACAATAGAATTTGAAATAATTATTTAGACTGCATGTTTTATTAGTTTATGAGAACTTTAATGGTCAAAATGTTAAACAGGTTCCCCGGGAATATATGGTTAGACATTAATTTTAACAGGTTATATAAATTGTAGATGATAGATTATTATCTGAGCAGGCATGAATGGAAAAGTGATACTTAGGCCATGGTGTGTTTCTGTCACTCATTCAACTTACAGTTAAGCGCCTGAGTCTTAAGTATCATGATTTGATCCACACAAGCGAGAAATGACATATCGCAAAGATTTAGGAAATGTTTCCATTCAATCAAAAGAAAAACCTTGTATCAATTGTAGTTTCTAAGACATACCTTTCTTCAATATTTATTATTTAACATAGAATATATATGAGTGCAATTTAGAATTTGAAGTTATACTGTTATTTATTGACTACAGCATTTTTTGCGTTTTCTGGATTATTATGTCACACACACACACACGCACGCACGCACACACGCACACACGCACACACACACTTGTTCACTCGCAGGCACGTGCACACGTGGACGTTTAGCCTTTTGTCCATCCAGGCTTTCCTTTTTGTGCGACAACTCTAGGTTCTGTTAGAATTATCAGCAACAAACAGAGGTGGTAGGGTGCTAATGTGGTCGGAGATCCCAAAGCAGCCTATTAATATTGGTGTCAAAAGGTCAAGGTCACAGTGAGCTAATTATGGAAAGTATTGTATTTCCGGATGATAACTCAAGCTCATTCTACTGAAGGGATCTCCACCAAACTTGGTATGTTTAGTACCCTTGCGTGTCTGGGAATCTGATTAAATTTTGAGATTAAAGGGACAATGTCACAGTGACCCAATTAAGGAAATTGGATTGCGTTTCTTGATATCTCAAGTTCTCCTGAAGTAATCTAGAAGATAATGGATCTTTAACCCTTTAAGTAATATCAGCCAAAAACGGCCTCTTCAGTTGTCATGAAAAATGTCCATATGCAGACCAAGAGAAGACTATTTTTAAAAATATTACCACTGGAATGACTGGCTCGATAACTGAGCCAGTCATTTCAGTGGTAAATTAAAAAAAATAGTCATCTGGTCTACAAATGAACATTTTCTATGAAAAAAATTTAGATTTTATTTAACAAATTTGAGTGTTAAAGGGTTAAAGAGTTGAATATGAAGAAGTTCATACAAGAACAAGACTGGAGAGCAGACTTAAGAATGATGATGACTGGAAATCAGATACATATATAGCGGAGAGGGATCATTTTGTACCCACACCACGCCCATTTCTAGCTAAAATGTACTCATCTTGTACACATGTTTAGATCGATTTAAACCTTTTAGACATGAATTCACAGAAGGAAAACTTGAAATTAACTATAAATGAACTATACATGGGTTATTTTACCAAAAGTATCGTTATCTAGCCTCATAGCGACATCGTTAACCGTTAGGCATGTTCTACGACACCTTACCGACGATATTTACGACAGTTAGATGAAGCCGTTGGTTTGTGTTCGCTAAGGTGTCGTACAATCGATGTCGTTTTGAAGGGAATTCTGCTATCATTAGATATGACATCGGAAAATATTGTGCACATTTCTCTGTGATTGATCAATGGAATTTATGTCATGCATGTGTTTATCGGTAGTTGGTAATGGGACGTGCTGAGGTGTGTTTGGGTCATGCTCATGATGCAAATGCATCTAGAGTTAAACTACCGATTATAATAATGTAATGTAAATTCAAGTTAAGTGAGTTGTGTGTGTGTGTGTGTGTGTGTGTGTGCGTGCGTGCGTGCGTGCGTGCGCGCGTGCGTGTGTGTATGCATGCGCATGTGTGCTCATACATGTGTGTATGCATGTGCTTTTACAGCTGATGAAATAAATGTATTTGCATTTTGCTTGCTATTTATTTATCCTCACTGGTAGGGAGATGTGGTGTATTTGGCTTTGCCTGCCCATCTCTGTCTCTCTGTTATTGTGTTGATGTATATGAATGTACACATGATACTTCACAGGTAGTCTATGTTAATTTATTATGGGAGTTGGAAGAACCGAAGCCCAATGAATCAATCAAGTTCCAAATCAATCCGACAAGTTGGTAGCGAAGTTATTAGCTGGAACTGTTTTTTCATGATGGACACTGGTGGCTGACATCTTGGATATATAGGATCATCGTTGATTTCTGTATGTTTCTATCGCAGACCTAGTTTAACGAGCCTTTGAAGCTTCCAGCCAATCCGGCAAATCGTAGTTGAATTATCATCAGGAATCACACTCTACCGATAATACACACACCCACGCATCCACACAATACCATGTCAAATTTTGAGTGGGCATAAGAATCAACATTGGCTCCAGTACTAAGAGATCCTGAGGAGGCAGTTTGACATGAAGTCGATGGAATTATGCTTGTCAGATTTATTCTAGTTATTTGCTGGATTCTTTCTTATATTTCGCTGAATTTACCAATATACTAATGCTGTATGCGGAGTGTATGAATACGTTTGAAAACTGAGCAATTAAATCATTCAAAAGAATGCTGAAAGTCAAGTATGCTAGTGGTTGAAAAGCAAGATAACGATGAACACCAGAGAACGACAGCTTAACGACAGGGTATGAGCTGTCGGTAAACGAACGACTTCGTTGACAAAAATATAATTTAATGACATGTTCGATCTCACCCAAATTTACTCAACGACGCCTTAGCGGCATCGTTATACCATATGACACTTTCGGAAACATGGCCCCAGGTAAGCTGTTGAATATCTGGACACTAATTATGCCCCCATATAGCATTTGCTTTGTCCATCTGTCAACCCATCTAGTGGGATGACTCTAGCTCTGCTGGAGCAACATTCACCAAAGTTGGTTTGGAGGTTGCTTTTGGGTTCCCAAAGATGCATATCAATTTTTAGCTCACCTGACCAGAATTCCCAAGTGAGCTTATGCCATGCCAACCTACCGTCTGTCTTCCGTATGTCTGTCCGGCATCCATCAACTTTTGCTTAAAAATATTACTCTTTATTAACCGCTTGGCGGATTTAAAATTAATGTTGCATGAATGATCCTATGGGGGTAGTAGGCTTTAGAACATGTATACAGAACTTTGATTAGTCCATTTTTTCAGTGGCCATCTTGAAATTTCTGAAAAATGGCAGGAAATCATTTAAAACGCTACTCCTCATTAACTGCGTAGTTAGCTGGGAGGATAGTACGCTGGTATGGTTCAGAAGTTGTATACAGAAATTTGATTGGTCCTTTATTACGTCGGCCATCTTGGATTTTCTGGAAATAACTTAAAAGCATAACCTTCTCCGTTTTGAATTGTATGTTATAGTTAACATTGATGCACTGCTACAGCATCCATCTTTAGCTCACCTGGACTTTTAGCTCACCTGGTATTTTCAAAACATAATTTCTTTTGGATCTTACGTGAATTATAAGACATCCTGCGGGGTCACGACTTCTCACAAGACAATCCCATATTTACACGAGGTAAAGGGTTGCAAGAAGACACCAGATGAGCATGCTTAGCTCTCTGGCGCTGAGCAGACGCGAGTTTACAGCACTGTAGCTCAACCTAGGATTTGTCAAATGCAAATCTACTTCGTACCTCATTATGGGTGGTAGCGTCGTTGAGCAGCTTCTGTGAGCTACATGATTTTAGAGAGACCGGGAAGCCCTAGCAGATATCTTTCAATTACTGCAAACAGCTTATCTCCCGACTCTGGATTTGAACCAGACTCTGTGTTACTACAAGTTGGAAAAAGAGTACACCACTAAACCATCTAACTATTATTTGTGTATGTTAGGGGCATGTGTATGGCAGTCTGCCATGCAATGCCAGGTCATGTGATCTCGACGGTACCCTCAGCACCCACCCTTGCTGAAAAGAGTCAGGACAAGTTTCTAGATCTACTAGCACAAATAGAGAAGGCTGGTGTCTTATCTCCCAACTCTGGATCTGAACCAGACTGTGTTACTACAAGTTGGAAAAAGAGTACACCACTAAACCATCTAGCTATTAATTGTGTATGTTAGGGGTATGTGTATGGCAGTCTGCTATGCCATGCTAGGTCATGTGATCTCGACAGTACCCTCAGCATCTACCACCACTGTTCGTGTCACTGAAACAGATTCTATGTTAGGACACCTCAGTGTTTCCGATTTTCCAAAATTTTCCAAATTTTTTTCAAATATGGCCACCAGTGAATATAGAACATTACATAACTCTAGAAATCATGGAAAGGTAAATAATGCAGCAAGATAGGAGTTTGTATAGTCATTGAAGAAGACCCAAGCCTAAAACACTGACATTTTTTAGATCGCTAAAACTGAATTTGAGCACTAGTCTATCCTTTTGTTATGTGTTTATAGTTTACACAAACGCCAAACACATCAGGGGTATCACCATGACCAGAAAGAAAAAATGTTTCCTATTGTTCGGATTATTTTTGCATCAACTTGACTTGAAACTGTTTTTTTGACGTGAGATTCCCTGTTCCTGCTTAGCAAGGCTTCTGGAGCATCATAAATGAGGTACTCGTGATCGAAAATCCTGAATAGTAAATTATTTTAACTTTTGTCCTATTGATAGTTTGTTTTAACAGCCTAGTTAGTGCTGGGCCTGAGAGCATCCAGAGTTGAAAATCAACTGGGCTTTCTGTTAATCACACTGCTCCTCCTGATCCCTTCGCGGTCCTGTTTTCTTGTTCATGCGCTTGGTTGAGTGGAATGACAGAAAATGACTTTGCTGCAAGTCATTTCCCAGACTACAGTATTGCCGACTCAATATCATTGGGCCCATCACAGAGCTAAAAGGCGTCCTGATTGAGTTTGTTTAGAGTTAGGACAATGGCATTGTGGGCATATCTGGCTTGTGTGAGATATTCCACCTCCAGGAATGAATCACCAATTCCAGAAGATGTTACTTCTGCCTCTGCGAGAGCTGCATAGTAGCCAGCCCATATAATGGTGTTATGATGGTCGCGTTCTCCCTTCTCTACAAGTAGCAGTGCATGTTCAATCCAGCAGCTTTCTTCGGCCTTTGCATCATCCAAGTGTGTCTCGATGATCAATTTCAAATTCAATAGTTGTGGATTGCAAATGTACCACTGGTACAGATAATAACTGGCAGGCAGAGAATGTGCTTGTGTTTCACATGGTCGGATTACAATAGATGGCCTCCTGACACCAGGCTCTACCTGACAGAGGAACTAAAAGGCTAATTCTTGTACCGTGGAAGTAGGTCCGATATGTGGTTGAACTCGAATTGTGATTTAGGTTGTCCAGTGCACCAGTCGTGAAGAAACCCTTCCGAGGACTAGAATGGGAAACATCACCATCTTCTTCAAATCGCTCAGTGACAGAGGTGTCAAGTCACCGTCAAGCTCCATAACACTATCATATGAAATGTCGATGCCCATCTAATATTATTGATGGATGAGCTTCTTGCTTCTCGTCTGTGCATATGTATTAATCCTGATAAGGATGGGAAGTGGTGGTTCACAGTCCAATGTATGCTTTATGGTTACATCAAAATTGCTATTTCACTTCTTTACATTGTAAATAATTCCTTAATTAATGGTGAATCCGGCCTGAGATTCCTGCCTGCCTTGATCATTTAAATTTGGTTCATTGATGGTGAGGGAAAAGAAGAATCTTAAGCTTGGCGGTAGTGAGTTCTCCTAAAACCCTGATGGGAAACAACTGCTGAATTTAAAACAGTTGTGGCTGAATATGTCTTTCTGATTATGGTGTACACCTTACGGTAGAATAAGAATATCTTCTGAAAAGTCTCGTTTCCTCAGAACTTACTTTAATATATTGCTGATCGGTTCTGTGAAAATAGGAACAGTGTGTTTCCCATCGTACTGTTCCTGAGTCTCTGGAAACTAATCCAACAAACGATCCTTCAGTTTCGTTGTATTTAAACCCCTTTTCTACACCGAGATCATGTAACTGATCGACATAGAGTGTGTGTAGCTCTGACAGTTTAAAGAGGTGTTCCAGAGTCTACAAGTTTCTGATGTACGATGTCAGATCTATAAATACCCTAGACTGATTGACATTTCTTCTGAGTTTCCTCCTTCCTTCATGTTCAGTGTTCTGGTGTGGCTGCGAGAACTATTTCGTAGCTTGGCCTGGTATTTTAGATGATACTCTGCCTCCTTGGCAATTAGATTTCCACCAACAATTCTAGAGAGAAGCTGAGTGTCCTGCAGCTCTGTTATCATGGTTCACAGATGTTTGTCAGCATCAAATGTTGAAACTTACTATGGGTCACCTTCTTCGACTCCTCTTTCACAAAAGAAACACATTTGATTGTTCAATGACTGGCGCTTGGTTGGCCTTTTAGTTTCAGCATCATCAGTGTTATTTTCTTTTGTCTTCTTTGCTTTAGTCTGCTTACAATTGTTGTATTTCAAATAACAGAACTTATGCTACAATGCACAGGCAGGTGCAAAGGTGTCAGTACTTTGATCACTTTCAAAATATACTTCTGTTGGAAGCAAGAAAATTGCTCTGTTGCACCTTTGCCAAGAATGATATATACATATCTGCCTTTTGCCACTTGATCCAGGTATGTCTAGTGAGCATTTACTGGTTCAAATTCGTCTTTTTGACAGATGATGCAACGACGCCAATTTAGTCCCATGCTGTCCATCATCTCACAATCTGAAAATATACGTCTGTGTATAAATATTTGGGGCCTTTCTTACATAAAATTATATATGTGATAATGTAATATCAACATTCGGTTTCAGAGGCCTCGAAAGTCTATATTTAGACATCAATCATGCCTTTCTACGCCTTCTAGAATCCGAGATATGTAATATTTTGCATTATTTGGCGGCCATCTTGAATTTTGGTATTTTATGAGGTCCCTAGGCCAACATCTTTTTTACTTTTGCGCCCATTTTGGAAAATCGGAAGCACAGTAGGTGTCCTAATGCAGAATCGGTTTCAGTGACCTGAAACCCATATTTTGCCACCTCATTTGCCTTTCTGTGATTTCTAGAACAACATATATTACATTTAATGTCGATGGTGGCCATATTGGATTTTGGACGCCATCTTGGAAAAGTGGAAACACGGAATATGTGTCCTAGGCCAGACTAAGTTCCACTGACCTTGAAACACCCTATTTTGACATACTATTTGCCTATGTGAGATCTCTAGAAGCAGAGAAATGTATTATTCTACTCTGACTGGCGGCCACCTTGGAAAATGATTGACTGCGAAACTGTATTAATGAATTGTCCACTGAAATTGTGGATAGCATCTCTAAAACTTACCGCGTTAGTGTTCTTCTGGTCAGATTTGATTGTATATAACCTAGCAGATAATGAGTACCGGTAGTAATTAGTCTTAAAGATTTTTAGGATAATCATGCTCAGACTTCACAGCTTGTTAGAGACCATTGAACAAATCTGATTAGTCACGTGCATCGGTAGCCATCTGGAATTTTCAGCGATTTCCCACAACTTTTCAATCATCTTCTCTCGGAACCGCTACATTGAACTTGATTGGCCATGAAGTTCAGCGGACATCGTTACGATATCCTAAATGATGATATCAACGCATGTAGAAACGTTGATAAAAATGGAATGAATTTACACCCAACCAAATGTCAATATTTAACTCAAGTAATGCAGGAGATGCCTTCTAGATTTAAAGTTTTTTTACTTGTAGGGGCCCCATTTAACTTTTTGTCCCAGGGCATAGTGCACATGCCCAACTGTAAAGAAGTATGCCATCATATTTTCAAATACTTCTAGATGCAGCGGTCAATCACACTCTCGTTCTGTGCTCACAGATGAAAAAGGGGCTTGAATAACAGGTCCACCTACAGCTTGACATTCGTGCTCCTTTTGGCTAGTTCTTCTAGAACTGACATCAAATCGCCTTTTGACTCTAACAAGTCGTTATAAAGAACACCTCGGAGCATTTCCTCAGTAAGCATACATTATGTTCGAATCGTCTGAGGAAACCTTTTCCTAGTCAGTGGTTATTGAATAGCTCGGAGTTGCATAGCCACAGCAATGCATTGCTATAGATATCAAAATTATCATAGCTTGTTGCAGCCATCATGAAACTGCAACCATTATTGGTGGCCATATTCTATGATGTAATTTCAGAATGGTTTCTGGATTCCCGAACGCTTAAAATCTATATCTCGACACGAAAATTATTATCCTAGATTAAATGTGAATGAAGTTATAGCCAAAATATGAAATGGCGGCCATCTTTGACGCCATCTTGGAGTTCTCAAAATGCTGAAGGGTGGCCAAGGTCCACCTGGCAGATTTTGATAGACGACATCATTGGTTATATAAATCCATCAAACGAGAAAAACTATATACACAATTTCCACGTTCAGTACAAAAATCCCATTTTGGCTGCCAAACTATCGATTTCATAATCAAATCAGATGGGCAGAGAGATGTATCGACGAATGGATGGATGGGTGGCTTTATTTCAATAACTCCCATAATTTGTATCTACAGTGGTGGCGGGAGCTTTAAAATTGTTATTCCTCGTCATATTGTAATAGAAAGAACCATTAACGATTTATGATTTAAAAATAATTTAAAGTGCAAAATTGAATTAACACGCAACAAAAATGTCTGTGTACTGTTTAATTACACTTTTTTTTCATTGCATCTGGCAAAAATATACGTTGAGAGGATCTACTTTTAAGATTATATGTCAAACAAAGGTTGCCATGATTGAGCCACGAACTCAGTTTTAGGGCCTTTTTCAGATTGACTGCTAGATTACATCTTGACATGCTCCAAAAATGCAAAAGATCTGTTCCAAAGCTCAGGGTTTGGATTCATGGTGAATAAGTTAGGGCAACGCTATTGGAACCTCAGAGACAAACTAATACTATTCTATCTAGAGCATGTTTCAAAATAAAATAGTAACTTTATTATTATAAGTGACATTACTACAATACTATTTTATTTTTCATGCACACACTTTCCACAAGAATTCGGTTTATTGATTTGACTTGACGAAGTATTTCCCTCACTTCTAGTGAGAACGGTTTTACAACCTAAGCGAATTAGTTTATCGTTCTTGGATCCCTACTCTCGTAAAAGCCGGTTTTCTTGTTGGATGTTAAAAATGGCAGCTTATGCTCTGGATGTTGGTACTGAGCCTAACAAGTATGCGCATCGTAAATTCTAGCTGGTCCAGTATAACAGTGAGTAGTTCGAGGTGGCGAGGATCTAGCAATAAACTGCTGCTTCATGATAGTCTGCCTCACATGTTCACTGGCTCAGCACTGAATCATGAAATGTGCCAAGGTACCCGCATGATCTAAGCACGGCAGGCAAGTGTGATCCAGGTCTGCACCATTGTGACACCTACTCGACTGCAATTGTTTGGTTCCAGTTAACATCCATGTCTTGACTACTGCTCTGTAGACATCTCACGGGCTATTACTAATAGATACTATTACAGGCTGTGGTTTGCTAAGGATGATATTTTAGTGGATATTCTTAATAACGGGTAGAGTAGTACTTGTCCTTTAATGTACTCAAGCCAGTACCCATCTACTGCTTTATTCAGCGTTGAATTACAAGACACACTTCCTGGTGTGTTGTCAAGAATGATAGGAATTGATGGGATTATATACTTGGCTAGCAGCTTGATCACGTGCCTCTTCAGTATATTGTATTCCGCTGTATTTTTGTCTTAACACCTTGGCATCTAGGATTGCTTCAATTGGGCGAATTCCCCGTGGATAGTAGCATGCAACTGATACCGCCGTTGCAGGAAGAGTTAGTAGGATATTTAGCATGCCTCTTATCTTTGTTCCATGAAGTCAATTCCTTTCCTGTTTGGCAGCACCAGTTCTAATCCATATGCTAACACAGGTATTATGTATGCTAACACAGGTATTATGTATGCTAACACAGGTATTATGTATGCTAACACAGGTATTATGTATGCTAACAGCGTACTCCTTAGTACAGCTGAACGCAGACCTCATTTACCGTGCAAACCAGCACCCAACAGTCGGTATAATAATCTTGCCTTGATTACTCTGACTCTTCCATTGCCTATTTTCGCATTCCTCTGGATTCCAAAATGCGTTGCTGAGTCTTCCACATCAATTATCTGTCTAGCAATTTCCCATGGACTAGGTAGGTCAGTATGCTGTAAACCTTTGTCATTTTTTTTATCACTTGGTACCTTGGTGCTTGGATCTTATAAAATAAATCTACATATATGCTGTCCCTAGGTTGTAATTAGATTTGCAGATCAATTTGGTTTGTAGTTACAATTGAGATCATCGGCCACATATGGACTGGCTTACTCTTACCACTGCCAATTTGTTACTGTTACTTAATGGGCCGTTCCTGATCTAGCTATGCCCCGCCCATCTCTGGCTAAGCTCCATCCACACCTCGCTCGCGTTGGGATCGATCGATCTCTGAACTCCCTGACTATCAATTTCCAGAAAACTATACAGGTAAGCTATTGAATATTTTGGAACTAATTTACCTGTAAAATAAGTTTCAAAATATTCAACAGCATGTTTATTAAATAGTAGAGACAAACAATTCGTAAACGATTATTAGTTGATTATGACGTCATATGACGTCAGATTGATAGATAGATACTCTAGAAACGTGAAGTGATGCAGAAGTTGATTGGTGCGCCGTTTGCACTGGTTCGTCGATGTAATACCTCTTTGCCACACGCCTTGTAATATATTAAATGGCATTGAAACTTCTCCATCCCACTTTACCATTGTCACAGCATTCTGACTATTATGTTATTATATTAGATTGTTATGTATATGCACTAGGTGAAATAGTAGATTGGCAAAATCTCCAGAAACTCGTGGAATATGCAGGGCTTTAGAATTGCCTCATTTGGGCACACCATGTGCCTAACTGGTCCGGGGTCCATCAATGCTCCTAGAAACTAGAGAATTGTGAAATCTGAGAGATTGATTTTGAGCCATTTTAGTTTTAATAGCACTATAAGACTTCTGAATGGCCATAAAATGCCACAGCATCCATCTCTGAGTTTTTAACTGGCTGTAACTCTGTTAATTAGTGTTCACAGCAGCCAATAGGATTTTAATTTGGGCTCACTAATATGGGAGGATTTCATTTGGGCATGACTTCTAAAGTCATAGCTAAGTGGCAATCTAAAGCGCTGATTTGTGTATTCTAAAGGGGAATGCAACGCTATATCCAGCAACAAGTGTGGTTAAAGTATCAGATCATGTGTATGCAGCTGATAGAACATCAAATTTCAGGAAGAGACCTTGTCAATCGTGTGTATTACGTTATGTGCCTAACTCAATAACTACGAGCTAAATATGATATTTAAATTAGAACATACTACATACATGATTGTCTCCTGATCACCTGGACAAGAAAATATGGTACATGGTAATAGTCATGGCTCTGCAAGTACGCTGACACGAAAAAGCTGTTGATTACGTTATGTGAATTACGTTATCAAGTATAGAGCTGTAGCCTCTAGTGACGGTTTTTCTTGAGTCCCTAAAGCAGTCGCGTTTTAGAGTCATGCAGTGGACATATATCTGTGCAAAACAATGTAATTCCATGTTTATAACAATGTAAATGATATATGCATAGTTATTTAAGAAATACTCTAGTATGTAGTATTGTACTTAAATATATCAGGCATTTGTACAACTAATTGAGCATTCCAGTTTATCCATCAATCATATAACGTCATAATCAACTATGTGGCGTGTATGATGACGTCGTAATCAATTACGTCATGAATGGGTTAGCTAAGTTAGTCGCGAGCACTTAATTCATGACGGACTAAGCTTTATCGTACGAATTACATGTCTTTACTATTTAATGAACATTCTGTTGAACATTTTGAAACTAATTTTCCTGGGCGCCGTTGCTTCCACAGGCAGCAGCAGCACCCAGTCAAAGTAGTTTCAAAATATTCAACAGCTAACCTGTATCATCGGATAATGGGTTTCCGAGGGTGTAAGCACATTTTCGCCGATTTAATATAAGAGTAGGAATTTTATCAACAAATTTGGTCAATTTCGTAACTAGCAAACATTCACTGAAATAAAACATGCATAAAAATAAAAATAAACACTAAAATAAACTTATTGCTTTTAAATATCCACTACCTGGTCTACAGATGCAATCTCAGTATTGCGTCATGTGTTTTCCAGGGTGATGTAATCGCGTAATTTCAACTCTAGTGAAGCGGTGAATTGGTCATTTTTATGATTTGAGCAAAGGAGTCTGTCACCGACAATACAGCCATAAAAGGTTCTGATGAAACGGCTCTCCAAGTGTGATACCAGCGATCGAAAAGAAGAACGGGTCTGATACAAACACAGAACTTAATTTATAGTTGTAAATCCAAATCAGGTTATATTCCGCTTTTCGTGATAACCGGGTAGCGGCAAATTTCAGCCAAAACAAAAAAAAGTTAAAATCTTTCAGTTTTTCGTTTGGAAATTGGTAAATGTGGTATTGAAAATGAACATACGTGTTTTTGCCTACAGGAAAATAGGAAAAAATTATTGAAATTTATATCGCATGTGGTAACTAGGGCCTGTTTGAATTGCCATTGCGGGTAGAGAAAAATCAGTCTAGATCTTAAAACTATATACGCACCCCCATGTCAGTTCCACGCTTCGGGAGAAATAAATTATTCCTATGGCAACGGGTCTGCTATGCTAGTCAGGACGGTAAGTGGCAGATGTCGTTGGACGCAAAAACTGGATTGATTTATATCGTTTCCTTACGAGTTATCGGTATTTTTATCATGGGTAAAAAAAGTATTAGTGAAAATACATATTTTTCACTACACTGACATCAAAATGCATAAAATAATCACTTGTACTACGCGCATCTTTTTAAACTTTACACTTGTGGTGTACAAATACTGTATCTATTTAATGACACATGATTTGTCGACATCGCCTAAGCGACACGCGCGTGAGAATGTCAAAAGTACGTACCCTCGAAATCACAGCCCCTCGAAAACACCGTAGCAAGTTACTGGGCGATATAGTTTTCTGAAAATTGATAGTCGGTGAGTTCAGGGAGCAATCGATCCCAACATGGGCGAAGTGTGGGTGGAACATAGCTAAAGATGGGCGAGGCATAGCTAAAACGGTATTCCTCCATTGGGTCATAACTATTATGCATGTTTGATAACCCTGTAATGCTAATACTACTTAGGTTTGATAGCTCCATAAGTGATAAAGGAGACATCTTTATGTAAATGGTTAGAGATTGCGTATTCAATATAGATAATGTACCGTAACTAACATTGCCAAACTATTTCCCACTGAATGGACATTTATTCCCGTGTGTTGTATATTAGGCTATATAATGTTATTCTGGTTCAACGCATCTTAGAAAATTCATGTAGGCCTACAGATTTAACATTAATTCCTTCTTTAGAAATATGTGTATTATTATTACATAGTAACAGTAGTCCATAAAGTTGGATTTCCGTCATCTGCTCGTAAATGTGGTACACCTATTTATGGTTTTATCCCAGTTATCAGGTACACGTGCATTTTTGATGACACATGAACCCACCAACCTTTACCACCTACCCACCCCTACCCCTACCCTCACACACCCTTACCCACCCCATCCCACCCCAAACCCTACTACCCCCCATCCTATCCTCCACTGAAATAAACATACACACAGGCGATGAGTGTGTATGCAATTCGCTATGGCGATGAGCTAGATATATAAAGAAACAACGTAATAGAGACTAAATATTCTAATTTATGCAACTGATTCCAGAAGCAGAGAAATTGTCATTATTTATGCATAATTAACATTATGTCTGCATGTACACATACATGTCTGTGTGTGTGTGTCTGTGCATATGTTTGCTGTAGTTTTACACGATATGGGCATATTATGCTGTGTGATGGAAACACGTAATAAAAATATAGAATGTATGAAAGATGAACCATTATGAGCACGTGATTGAGGGTTCCAGTTTATCCATCAATCATATGACGCCATTATCAGCTACGTGACGTATAGACCGGCGTCATGTAATCAATTACGTCATGAATGGCATAGCTGAGTTCGTCACGAAGGCTTAATTAATGACGGACTAAGCGTTATTGTACGAATTGAATGTCTTTCCTATTTAATACACATACTAATTTGATTTCGCCGTGGTCTAAACAGCCAAATGTGTTGGACATGTATTTTATCCATAGATGAGGTAGTGAGCCTTGGGCAGTAAGAAGATTTCTACAACTACAGCCTAAAAAGCAGTTACAAAAAAAAGAACGCATGACTTATAACTTGAATGATTGCTAGATTTCGCATATAATAAGTATGCCAAGCCACAGATGTTCTGAATGTGATTCAAGTTTCGCTAGGTCAAATGACCTGTGGCGGAATAAGATCCGATTCCATAGTAATGAAGATCTAGACGGTGAAGACGAAGAAACGACGGAGATGACGAGTTAAGATGATGAGCGAATGGCGTCGGAGAGTGAAGCCAAAGAATCAACCGAGTCTGAGTGTCAAGATGAAGATGAATGTGAAAAAGAAGACGTATGCCTTCGAGAGCTATTAACGCTGACCAATCAGGTTTAGGAGTAGATGGTGGCGAAGAGAACATATCTATCAATGGTGTTGATCGCGCGTCAATTTCCGTATATGTTAATGCATTAATTACGAAGTGTACTGTCATAATGTTACAGTGGAGAAGATTACAGTACGCTACACTCATTAAAACAATTCATCAGAAACTAAAGATTGTATCACCGAGGGGTAGCATACAATGAAGCAGTCTTCTGAGTTTTTCACAAAAGAGAATTTCTGATCAAATATAATCACCAATCTAGACGATTCGGATGGTGATGATAATGATTCTGATACTTTAAAAGGTATTGATATTACTGATGCGTATGGTATTAGTCTACACATCGACTCAGGGATCTCTAGAACATTGACTATTTGTTTATGCTAGTAACAGGTACTATATGTTTATCTTAGGTAATATTTTCCTCAATATAAATAAATTTGGATTTAAATAAAATATTGTTTCTTTGTGTGTAGTGTTGGTTTAGCTGATTGTAGGCATACATTCATGGCTGCCCGCATGCAGACGCACTACGACCGCATGTGGTTGTATGGTGCGCTGCGGCCACATGTTTATGCGCAGCCATACTGCGACCTTACATGAACATTGTGGCTGCACGTCTAGCCATATGGTCACAACAACCAAGCTGCAATATCATGTCCATGGTTCTGGTGTGGTGGCTAGGCCCTAGTCAAATTTTTTTTCAAAATATTCAGCAACTTACCTGTACGGTTGTGCCTGTCTTGAAAAACGTATTTAAATTTTTTATAAGCTCTACATTGGGTTAGATGAAGAGAGGTGTAAAGTAAATCCTGGAATATTGACGCTTTGTATTATCTCTAGGATAGGTTAAGCATTGGCTGAGAGGAAAATAGGGGGAGGGTAAATCCTGGATTATTGATTTTCTATGCTGCGTATCCTTTTTAGCTATACTGTTTCCTTCATGTTACCATAGAAATACCCTTCTTATTTTTCCTTATATCCTATATTGGGCACCCACAAAAATGAGTCATTGGAAAACCCCTCCTGACGTCATATATAGAGCATAAATATCAAAGATAGGTCTTTAGGAACCACCACCACCCCAACCACCCACCCACCCACCCTAAAAAATAGGACAAATCACATCCACCATCTCACTGCCCTTCTACTCCAAACTTGCTTCACTCTTGTGCTAGAGATGAAAGTAATAGTAACTAGGCAATAGCTCAGGCGGTAACGCACTGAGCTGCAAAACCAGCGATCCTAGGATCGAATCTCTGATCGGTCAGTGGGCAATCACTGTATATATAGGCAAACTCCTTCAGTCCTCGTTGCCTCTCTGCACCCAGGAGTATCAATAGGTGCGGGTGTAAAACTGGGGAAGCTCCCAATGATAGACTGAAATAAAACCAGCCTAGCTATGGCGTGAATGGAACCTGTAATCAGGGACTCGATAGAAGCTAACCAAGTCAGTAACTTCTAACTCAATATCACAGTCGCGGATGTGTAGTCAAGCCCATCAAGGTCGCTCAGTATATTCTAGACACTTTTGTACTATCATCACTCGTCAATTAAGAATCGGTGGTGGTGGTGGTGTAGTGATTAGCATTAAGGGCTACTTAACTGAAGAATATGGTTCGTGCCTGAACTGTGAACTATCTCGCCATCATTTCAACAGTGGGCAACTTCCTTGCCTCTCTCCACCAGGGCCATAAATGTGTACCAATGTAGAAACTCGCGAAGTTAGTCGTAATGGCGTAATAAACTAAAAATAAAACCAGTCTAGATATGGCCTGAATGGGACCTAGAAACTAGGGACTCGATATAGGTCAATCAAATCAATAACTTCTGATCTCAACATAAGAGTCGGGGTTGGGGACTCAAGCCCAACAAATAATGACGTCCTACTTTCGACTGCGTGAATGCTTCGATGACATTATTATAGCTTTGATTTTCTGAGTGTTGCGTAAGGTTACTAAGGTATGTGAGCTGAGACATTTGACCAGTAATTTCTCTATTATTTCCTAAGCCAATAAAGGAATGCATTTTAACCAGTTTGACTACATATTATCTCACAAGAGATCTGTTAGTTGTAATGTCGAACTAAAAGACCATATCAGTGATCCAAACAGGCCGTCGGCTATAAAACGCGCTACAATCGTATATGTCAAGCCTCACTTTCGATTCGAAATGGCGCTGACATGGCACAGGCATATTGAGAAGTACAGAATCTTGCAGTAACAGAAGGAAAAGGTTTCAATCATTTAGCCGTCTAAAAATCTCCGTTTTGAAAAGAACCAGAAAATTTATCATTCGAGCCGGCATCTTCCACCCGGGTCGTCGTCACTACATGGCTATCGTTTCTAACAGTAGATTCTTCATCTGTGTCTCTAATACTGTAAATTCTTCGTTCAAGCCGGAATCTTCCACTGGTGTCTGGCGAAAGAACACAGTCTGATATCTGGCGAAAGGACACGCGGTCCGGTGTCTGGCGAAAGGACACACGACCACCATCAGTTATGACCCATTTCTCCAGCATTCAGAACTGTTTCACGATCGTCCGGTGACCAACTGTGAACATTTCCAAAGAACTGTACTTGTATAGTAGTGGGATGAGTAGCGACTGTTAAGCACTTGCAGCAACTGAACCTTTCCAGATATTTAAGAGCATCGTTTCGCATCTGTGCGTGTGTGTGTGCGTGCGTGCGTGCGTGCGTGCGAGCGCGCGCGCGCGTCATATGGCGTCATAATCAGCTAAGCGGCGTGTAGGGTGATGTCATAATCATTACGCCATAAATGATTCTATATGGCCCGTCTTTAACTCTTAATAGTCCGACGCGTTGTACAAATTGTGTGTGTCTACTATTTAATAAACATGCTGTTGAATATTTCGAAACTATTTTGACTGGGCGCTGTGGCTGCCATAGACAGCAACAACGCTCAGTCAAATTAGTTTCAAAATATGCAACAGCTTACCTGTCCAGTTTTCTGGAAATTGATAGTCAGGGAGTTCAGAGATCGATCGATCCCAACACGAGCGAGGTGTGGGTGGAGCTTAGCTAGAAATGGGCGGGGCAAAGCAAAAACTGGAACGGTCCATTATAACTTACTGTGACCTATTCCATGTACACTAACTGCAGTATCATATTAACCCTAGGTGCAGGTTCATTTAAAGTTATCAGAAAAAGTTATATGTACCATTTTTTACTGTTTTCGCACGTACATCAGTACTTGGCTAGTAACACGGCATGCATCTGTTATATATCATAACAATACTCTTACAGCTTGTACCTTGTCCCCATTATATGTTTCTACATCAGCGGCCTTATATACAGAAATACTATAGGAGACGTTTTAGATTATTAAGCCGCGATTACAGAAAAATACAATTCTAGCTGTTAGTATCACCTCTATAGATAATAGCATCAGCTCTTACAGTAGCCATTCTCACTCGTCCTCGTCGGCCTCGAATTCTTAGTCATTCTTGGATACAATGATACATCTCATACGGCGTGGACGTATTCTGAGTTCTAACCTCTTCTAGAGGACAGGCTACTAGAGTATCGACCCCGTCAGCACCACACATCTTCCCCATATAGGTAATTTAGCTGTCAGCGTGAATGTGAAATGTACGGTAATATTGAAGGGCACAACCAACTAATCGTTATGTAGTTAACCGTTGGCCTCAACATCGCTCATAGTAATGTGGAAAATAACTGTATATAGTAACACTGTTTCTGAAGACGTGGTGTGTTTTTCTCTACCGTTATGTGTGAGGCAACACTAACCTAATAGGATAGGATAGCGTTAGGCCCTCGGGGCATCTAACACACACGCGCATGCACGCACGCACGTATGCACACACAGGCTAAGTACTAGCTATAGATTAGGGTCACACATAGACTGCAGATGATAGTGATAACCACAATAGAGGGACGAGAGAGCCCATTCGTAGTGCAGCAATGCCAAAACTAGCCAACCCTGATCACTCTATGTGCACTAATGGATGCTGTCTTTCTGGCATAGTTCGTTGATTGAAAACATCAAAGATCCTTCTCTCGCCTCTCTTCAATGGCTGAGAGATAAGCACCGTATCTCTCTCTCTCTCTCTCTCTCTCTCTCTCTCTCTCTCTCTCTCTCTCTCTCTCTCTCTCTCTCTCTCTCTCTCTCTCTCTCCCTCCCTCCCTCCCTCAAATATTTAAAATGTTAATTATGTCATCACAGCTTTCGCGAAGGAAATATACTAAATGTCCACGTATGAAATATAAAGACACAAGTTTTACAACATACTGTCATCTGGGGCCGATCCAGAGTGGGAAACCCCAGTTATGGCGTTCGCGCTAATTTCTTGATTAGGTTGGTCGTTAACCTACTTCAAAATCATAAATATTCAATAGTTAATCGATTATGAAGTAGATTAGGAAATTTATGTCTCACTTTTATTTGTAAAAAATTATGTCATTACATTCAATACCTCCCTTACATTGGATTACATCTAGTTTACAGAAATTTTATTGAGAGAAGGACCCACACCCCCTGCTCGTTTGGCTCTTCTACGATGTTCACTTAGAATTTTAAGTGAGACCCCTTCTTCCATAATTCTTGGATTCGCCGGTGAACTTTATTATACAATACGAATCAATGATACAATAAATAAAGTGTCAGTATATAGTAGAGCTGATCTCGCGCCGTAAACCGGTTCAATATGGTGATGGTTTGCAAACCGTCATAACCACGCTCACCCCGAAAAAACGAGGTCAATACTGACTAATCTATTTTTTAAATTACAAATATTGCTGCTAGGTCGGCCTCTGTAGAAGTCTTAAGAACTGTCAATGTGCATAGCTAAAAAAGTATATTTGGACAATATACAATATAATGAAACCAGATATTCTATGGTAAATTTTCAAAAAATCAATCTTCCTTTTTCTGTAACTTCCATAAACAATTATAATTATATTGACCAAATTTGACCCGTAAAGGTTTAAAACGCAGACCCATATGATCACTCAACATTTCCGTTATTTTCTATTCCTACTAAATTGCTTGTGATGAATTGCACTCTGTCTGCAATATTTCCAATTTTTTTAAACTGTTGTGACTGCAAGATGCTGCTGTTGGTGGTAGCACACAATTCCAGTCTAATTAGTTTCGGAATATTTAACATACACGATAATATTTATAAAATTGTAAATGACTGACTTTCTATTGGTCTTTCGTATTCAGCGTTAACATAATCTAATTGGTATAAAATGATTTTTCTACTTAATTCGTACGCGTATGATCGGCGCTTGTTTGGCGTCTCGTGATGCATGAATATTTATCACAATTCCGTTAAAATCACACAATCTAAGCTTCTGCTAATCTAAACAGGTAGTCCACATCGCGAGTTCCGATGGATTTTATATTGTCGCAATTCGGATGCAATATAATCATGTTTATTGGCGCTGTATTTTTTAGCAAGGGAGTTATCACTGAAATGTCTGGCTTGATGCTCGAGCCAAATGTCACTTTTCGTGACATATCACATAACTAAAAGATGGGTCTTGCATTATTTTAGAAAGAAGAAATTATTCACGAATATTCGATTATTTAAATTTTAATCATATAAATGCGTGATTTAAAAAAGAATAGCGATTTTCATTTTTAATCACGTAATCACGTAGTCTATATTAAAGGTGCATAATCACAGTCAAATTTTTTAAACTAAAATTGTTTAAATTACACACTTTTAGATGCTTAAACTGTGAGCCTATATGTAATGAAACGAAATAAATCTTAACATATGAGGATTCCATTCCATATAAATTAATATAATTTTTTAAGTTGCGAAAATGAAATAGAGGCACGGGCCTCTATTTTAATTTCTGAAACTTAAAAAATAATATTAATTTATGGAATGGAATCATCATATGTTAAGATTTAATTCGTTTCATACACATCAAATGCACGTGATCACAGTAGCTATTGTTGATGTAAGTAGACGTCCTTGAAACTGACCTTCCGATATAGACGACTCCACTTCTGACCTGGGCTAAATGGTTCAACATACAATATCAATTTTAAAGAAAATGTACAACTCTCATAATTCTCACCGCACAAACCCAGATTGATAACAAGCGCTCATTAAGATGTCTTGAGGACACTTGAAAAAGAGCAAGAGACTGATATATCTGACATTGATTGAGTGCTTTGTCAGCAAGAGTTAATATATCGTGCAGTAAGGCATTTTCGATGGCCATGCGACTTAGGCGGTGTGGACGTTTTACGTTCTCATGTGTACGTCACTTAGGTTACGTCGACAAATCGTGTGTCATTAAATACACTCTATCTGCAAATATTAAGAAGATGCTGTTAGAACAATTGATTGTTTTACCCATTTTGATTCATATTTAGTGAAAAACATGTATTTCTACGGCTACGTTTTAGCCATGATACAAAATGTCAACAACTCGTAATGAAATGATAAAAACCAACTCAGTTTTCTTGTCAGACGACATCTGCCACATACCGCATAATCAGCGGTTTAATGAAGCGATCGGATGTCGCTCAAGTATCTGCCGTCATAATATAATAAAATATTCCACTTGTTCGCTTATGTCAAAATCAAAATGAATGAATTATATGTCTTTTAATGAATTTACAATTTAATAAACATTCTGTTGAGTATTTTGAAACTAATTTGACTGGGAGTTCTTGCCGCCACGGCCATTCCAATACACTTATGGAGTAATCGGGGTGTATTAAGAAATGAGCGGACATACCTAGAAATCGATCTTTATATTGGCAATGCCTTCATTTACAGATGATGATTTGATGACGCCTGGCAAGTAGGCATGGTAGGATGGTAGATTAGCATAGGCGTATGAGGCATGGTGGAGGTCAAAGAGGCACGTTGCACTACGCAGCTGGAAATTGTAGGGCAAATGATTATATTTCAGGGCAATAATCAGAAGTAAATCAATTCTGACAAATTGTAAATACAAAACTTACTCAAAGCAATTATTTAGCCAAAGACAACATGTCAACTTCTGACATAACAAATCATGCACTGCAAAGCAATTTTTAATCAAATAAATTATTTTTGTATATACATCATTTATTAACGAAATTGCTTTGATGTATGTCCAAAAACCAGATAGTTAGACAGGGCATGGCTACCCTACATCCCTAATTATTTTCACTGAGTCCGGGACCAGCAGGGGTCCGTAAATCTCCATTGTCTGTTCACCTGGCTTTGTCAATGTTTGTGATTTGTAGATGGAAGAAAATGCTCTTATTGGGGTCTCAATATCAAAGGGCTTAAATATTTAGGATTATGAAGCAGGTTAGGAAATTCGAGTCTCGCTATTAAGCCATGTAATTATGGTCCTTAAACTTTGAACATATATATTACATTAATTAAGAAAATGTACTCTGGCGCATCTATCAAACGAGCCAAAGTGAATACCACACCAAACTACGCAGGGAATATACAAACATTCTGCGACACATCAGCGAACGTTCAAAGATGGTGTTATTCAACAAGCAGACACCTTAACAGATGATATCACTGTCACGGATGACTGTCACAAAATGTTTCTGGAAGCCCGAGCCCTGAGAGTTATTGTAGTTCGGATCGACCGGTCAGATACCGGCCGTACCAGCTGAGCTGGGTACGCGCCGCCCATCCTGGAATCATTTCCTGAACACGCCCCACTGGGTAGAGCCATAAGCGTATATAGGCCTATGGGAGAGATAGCGTGTCGAAAAACGACTAAGTTCATTAAAATGCATGATGCGCATGCGCGCTAGGACGCTGTTTATATGGAGCGCGTAGTTACAACCTAGATAGGATGGCGCTTTTAGTGTATCGCGATGGTACCCTGTAATTCTTATTGAGTGCCTGTTCCCATTAAATCTGGCATTAATCAAGACCAGAATTTAACGGGCTTTTCAAATCTGTAAACCATTTCAAAATCGGTTGAGAAATGGCTGGGTTATCCAGGAATAACTCTTCATGATTAACTTCAAAATATTGCCGTGACGTCATAACAGCGTGGACGCAAGGCTTCTAGAATGTTCTAGAACGTTCGACTGCGCTATTATTAGCTGTGCGCTGATTGGCTGTTGCTCGAATGATGATTGGATGGAGCCTGCGCCTGTGATGTCGCGAGGAGTATAAAAGGAGAAGCGATCCAGTGATCGATAGCATCCTCGTCCAGGGGCCGGACAGGTTGGAGCTGTCCTAGCTACGATCGACAGATATTACGCATATGACCTCAGCTTCTGTCCATCTCCCGTAGCTACCAGTAGCCAACCCACCGCAGTAAAGACAATTTTGTAAACTCCCTACTTACGGGAGCAATTTGGAACTTTCTATTTACTGTTCATGAATAGCAACATCTCCTTCGGAACACAAATTTGCGGTGAGGCCTTTACGGCCTGAATATGTGAGTCTAGACATGTAGAGACGGGATGTTCTGTGATGGATTACTCGCCGGATCTGCCGGCCACGCCTAAAAGTGGTATTTCAATTGCCGCTGCACACATCGTGTCGGTTCTTTTGACTTTCGACCGCAGCAAGTAAACTCTTCCCGGTGCGTCTTCAGAGCTGGTTGACGTACCCAGCACTGTGAAGCTTTGTTTTGTACTTTCATTTGCCTCTGACAACCCCCGCTTGTGACAGGTTGTTTACACCTTCCATCCGTGCCATCGGTGTACAGGAACCACATAGTACTATCGTATCTTTTACTGACTGCTCGTTAGACATTCTATTAGGCCTACAGCACTAAGCGATGCACTCCCGCCATGAGCGTTCTTGCAGAAGTCTTGTTTGCGGAAAACAGATTGCGGGAACCTACCTGCGGGAACTTTCCAGCTTCCGGAGAGCGCATCGTTTCACGTCGACTACGGATCAACATATCAATTTCAGTAACACGGTAGCCTAACTTAGGAATAACTACCAAGTATTCAAGTAACTATACTTCACCGTTTAATTATTTCTCTATATAGGTTTGGTTAATTATATTGTATCCTCAATAACGGTCCCGATGACTAAAAGGAACCGTAACGGTCTTAGGACCTCTAGTTATAATTTCTGTATGTGTTGATAATTATTCTCATTTTCCTCAATGTGTTGCTAACCGCACTATAGTAGGTTCGTTAACCTGTACTGTTATATATATCTTAATCATTTGACACTGTATTGATTGTTCTGGTTAGATTATGTATATATATATGGCCAGTGGCCATCCATTCTTATGTTTTGTTTATTCATAGAAAATATAGGACTGCAGTGCACGTAAGAAACACTATACAGCAACACTTATATATGCAACACTTTCTCCCGCCACCAAGAATTTTTCTGTCCGTGCTATAACTCTGTTTAGCCCGGCATGCTACCGACTATACCTTTTCTATTCAGCTCAATAGGATGGGTTCGAAATGATTAGAGGCACTTTCTTCATTACATACTGTGTAAAATACTCTTCTCTTCCGGTAGCGCGATAATCTAGCCCCGCACTCCGGTAAGACTCATAAGTAAGATTTTGTCTCTCTTCGTGTTCAACTCAGGCTTGTGGCTTGGGCTGATCTGACTCTGGGAAACTATTGGGGTTTCTGAGCGGTGATGGTCAGGGTGTGGTGTCACATACACCTTCCAGTGTATCTTCGGATACTTAGTATTTAGCACTTTAATCCAATGTAGGGAAACATTGCGAAAACACATGTATTAATTATTATTTTATTTACTGAACAATCCTGCACCGTAGTGCAAAACTGCGCAACTTGTATATAAACCTAGCGATAGGTAAAATGGTTAGTTCCATAGGACCCGGTGACGGGCGAAATACATACCCCCACCGAATTCTGCTAAAATGTCTGGGCATGATATTTAGATCTGCCACGCCCTTGCAGGAAGGACATTTACGGAGGGTATTCGTCTCTCTTACCCCCACCATAGCGATAGAACAATGGTCTAATAATGCTTTCGTGAAATGTAACCCATGTCTTGTAATGTTTTATGTGGTTACGGGGTGGGATGTCCGGATTCTTTTCCAGTTCGGAGATCTTGCTATGTAACATGTATGAGCACTGTCTTTAGTATTGATGTCTTAGGGCATCTGTTCTCTGTGACAGCCATGTCTAATAGCTAGGTAGATATCAGCCAGTTGCGGTCTAAAATAATTCTTGTTCTGGAAACAACTAACAGGAATTAAGCAAAGCAGAAGGCCCACATAAATAAAGCGGCAACTACTAATTCAGCATACCAAGAATCACATAAGATGGTAACGAGGGATTCCATCGGGAATCCCCCACCCCATCTTCACGTAAAACAGTATGCACCCCTATAGTCATAATCTCACTAGGTATGGTCTTTTCTCTCTAAATCATTTTTGATTGAAATATTAGAGTGGGCCCATTTTTGCCTACTATTCTTCTCCCACTTTAAGCAGTGGCGACACCTTCCCAAGACAGAGGCACGCGCGAGGCACTTGCCTCTCACAAGGATTCAGCGACGACGGGCCATGCCAGGATGATACTCCTCAGCCAAACTAGCATTAGGAGTAGTGCCCGCGTGAGGCACATCACTTTTCGTCTGATATAACCTTCTTCCTTTCAGCTTAGAGGTATAATAACTTATATTAAGTTAACTAGTTATGTCTCATGTACGGGAGCCTCCCTTGCGGGGATACCTCTGTGGACCTACGGGTCTGTGTGGTACCTCCGGGAGCCCTATGTTTAGAAGTTCATCTACCTGTCTCTATGTCTCGTATTTTCGTATGCTCTTATTGTAGTTTTATCTAGCATATTTTTTTTAATTGTTAAGTAAACTCATTGTATAGACTTATATTTTTAGGTCACCAAATCAAATCTTGTAAGTCCATAGATCACGAAATTGCTAATGACAGGCATACTGGTGACACAAACTCGTGGGATGAGACCGTTGTGTTTAACATTCGCGACGATGGTCGCATGGCCCCACCGGAATGATTGAGTTCCACCGGCCTTAGGAGCCATTTTTGTTTCCCGCATGGCAGTCTCGTACAAGGTCCGTCACCCTGAGACCGGATGCTAACCAGCGTCATCACTCGACATGCACTTGCGGTGTGGCGAGTCGACATCATACACCGGAACGGCCCGACCCTACCCAGCGAGCTACATTATTGATGACACACGGCCACTCACTGTACACAACTTTGAAGGGCACTGGTTTAAGCAGGTTATTTCTTTTTACTAAAGTGAGAGCACTGTAGGATATTTCTTGTTGGCGTGTCTCCCACTTGCAAACAAACACAGTTCATTGTTACAAATCAAGAGGTGGTTTGCATAATAGAAAAATTAAGTTTATAAATAATAATAATAATAATAATAATAATAATAATAATAATAGCATAAATATTGATGAGATTGAGATGAATATTTTTTAGAATGTAGATAGAGCAGAATGGGAGTTATAAAAGAGAGCGCAGTATAAAAAGATGAGGCAGATTTAGAAAGTTGGATTTTACCCATGCTTGTGCGTTAGAAGTTTTCCTTAGATAACATGTTACAGGAATTACCCCTCCCATGTCAGCTTAACGCTCTGAGGGCCAAGTCTGCCATGGTGGTTAATGCAGTGGTCTTAACGTGTTTTCATTTGCAGACCAAGAGATGCCCACCCCATATAATCCATCACCGGAATGACTGACTCGGTTATGGTGTAACAGAGGTAGTCATTCCAATGGCAAATCCTAAAAAATAGTCATCACCCGGCCTACAAATGGACACTGACTAAGCGTAAAATATTTAGATTTGTTGGCAATGAACCCTTTAATCGTCAAGCCAGTCAAACGAACTCTTCATAAAGCTATTTTCATAAATTCCAGTGGCTAAAGGTGCATATTCACACGAAATTCGTGAAAATAAAACTGTCAAATTTGTATAACCCTAAGGGCCCAAACCGTGTATCTAAATGTAACGCAACGAAACAAATCCCAACATATGACAATCCCATCTCATACAAATCAATACAACTTTGTAGATGCCAAGTTGAATAAGGGACTCGTGTCTCCAATTAATCTTCAGAACTTCAAACTTATATCAATCAATAGACGATCAAATCATCACATGCTAAAATCTATCCCGCCTCCCCACATCCAGGCACACAAGCTAAGCCTCCAAAAGTACACAATTCAGCAATTCCACCCTAGAGCACATTGGTGCAAGAATGCACCAACAATTTTTTAAAAAGAGCTTTCTCTTGTCCAACAAACGGACATTCTCTGAGTGGAAAATTAAATTTAGTAAAATCTTGACCATTAATCGGATAATTTGCATGGCCCGCATTGTGAGTGATTTGAGGCTAAGTATTAATTAAACCTACCAGTATCGATGATGTGTTGAAAAACAAGTGAGGAAACTTGGATATTTATTTCTGTATTGAAATTATCATTGCCATAGCGCAATTCTTTCGACGTCAGGTTATTGGAGGGGATATTCTTTTGAATTAATTCATTGTAAAATGATATTCTTTGGTTGGTGTATAGTCGACAGTAGAAAAGATAGTAATCTGCTGTTTCATCTTGGTAGCCGCATAGACACATTTGAGAGTCTGATAACAAATTGTCGTAAAGATGTGTTTTTAAATTGCTGCAGTTGTTTCGTAGTCGACAGTAAGATATGTTGGCATGTCTTTGGCCCACATAATACCACCTATGTGGGTCTCGTATGTAACACATTAATTTTAATTTATTTTCAAAGTTCTGTAGTATTGGAGACATTGTAACGGAGTCGGGGAGGGTGTTCGAGTCATGCACCGTTGCTGGAAATAGAAATCTGCGATACAGTTCAGTTCGACGTCTAAGTGGAGTGTAAGTGCTAGGATTTGTCCTTTGGGAAATGGGAAGGAGATGATTAGACACAGCGTCTTACATGTCATGTCGCATATTAATTTGTAAAACATTACAAGTCTCTGCATCTTAAGTCTCTATCAAAGTATTTCCATACCTGCTCCAATGTACAGGTCTTCTGTACTGGCACTGCATGTGACTCCACTAATTGTCCGTAGAACATCCTTCCTAATAGTGATCTGATAAAACGCTTATTAAATATTTCAAGACAGTCTCTGTCAAGAATATATTTGAGACCCTTAAGTAACGAATGCATTCACTTGGCCTTTACTATCAACGATTCCGCATGCCAAGGGGCTTGTGGATTCACTTGGATCATGACGTAAGGAGATAAATAAGGAAGGTGTTTTAGAGGTTTTAAATTCAGCAAGCCGTGTGTTTTCCCATTGGGATATCACCTCAATGTCATTATTGACCACTGGAATTTGTGCCTCAAGATTATCAGATATCACATATAGACAGGTGTCATCTGCAAATTATCTCAGCCTGTTTAAGATATTAATGGGCAAGACATTAATAAAGATAAGAAATAATAGCGGCCCAAGAACCGAGCCCTGAGGTACCCCAGCATGTAATGGGAGCAGGGAAGAGTCAACACCATTTAAGACTCTTTGATTTCTCGAGCAGAGATAGTCTTTAGCGATGGCAATGCAGCTTTAGCAGATTGGGTGACCAGTTCGTTGTCAGCGTCGGTTGAAGCGGGGGTCAGTCACGTTAACGGTTTTATGACCCCCTCCCCTACTTACCGTAAATATATCTGTCCTGTTTGTTGTCTGTCGTATGTGCATGTGTTCGGGTGTGCGCGTGTGTGTGTAGGTGTGTGTGTGCGTGTGCGTGCGTGTGTTTGTGCGTGCGTACTTGCATGCGTGCATGCGTGTCTGTGTCTCTCATTATGTTGGGTTAGGTTAATCCGTTTTGTGTTTAGAGCTGTGAGAATGAGTGCACTTGAACCACTTGTGTGTCAACCTGCACCATGTTGTTTTTCTACATAATTGACCTCAGACCTTAATCGGTTTACACCCACTTCAAGTACTAATATCATTGATAATGTTTTACTTACCTATCATCTTATGTCATCAAGATTTCTTCGTCCTGTGAAGTTTTTGGTAAACGTAATTATGCATATTGATTTTTTATAACTATATATGTTTTGTATACAGTTTTCGAATGTGGTCATTTCGCAATCAATCGTTTCGTCCGTCCGTCCGTCCGTCCAACCACCCGTCCGTCCATAATTTTCTGTGAGACAATGGTCTATCTTAAAGAGACGAATGTATTGCCCATCATGGGTGTACCGTTATTATTATTATAAAATAGTTTTAAATGAAAGTGTTTATACGTTATTAGCTACCACTGTCACATTTTTAAAATCTTCGCCACAGCACATTACTGCTACATCATCTTCCTTCTACAACATTTTAATTATAATAATTGCAACATCAACTTCAAATCGTTGTTCGTGATTTTTGGCACCTCCACACAGTCCCCTGGCCGGAACCGGTGCCAATATAATTATATAGTAGTGCTGAGACTGTTTTTTCACACTTAGTATGTAATATTTCTTTGCATTAAATTGCATGCCCCAGTCAGATGACCAACATTCTAATGCGTCAAGGTCTTGTTGCAGGATAGAATGCTCACGTGGTGATTTTATCTCACAATATATTAGACAGTCATCAGCAAACAATCGGATCTGGGATTTGGCTCTGCTTGGCAGGTCGTTTATATGGCATAGAAATAGAAGAGGTCCCAAGACAGTGCCTTGAAGGACACCGGATATGACAGGCGTTTCCTCTGATGATTCACCTTCGAGGACAACACGCATCATGCGCTTAGTGAGAAAGCATGATATCCATTGATGAGTGGTTCCTCTGATCCCGTACCGCTCAAGTTTGTATAGAAGTTTGTCATGTGGTATTGTGTCAAACGCCTTTGAAAAGTCTAGGATGCCGATGTCAACTTGTGTCCCTGCGTCATAGGATTTGAGCAGATCGTGAGATCTGGTGAGCAGCTGGGTTTCATATGAGTAACTAGAACGAAAGCCATGGTTGAGGTTCGTCAGTATGCTGTTTCGCTCAAGGTGGTCAAGGATGTGCTTACATATGATATGTTCTAGTAGCTTAGATGCCACGGAGGTAAGGGAGATTGATCGGTAGTTCTCTGCAAGATGCTGATCTCCTTTCTTGTAAACACTAGATATAGTTGCTGTAAGCTAGTCCTCTGGTAGAGTGCCAGTGTCCAGGGATTTCTGGAATATCAGGCTTAGACCAGGACCGATGTTTCCAGCACATTCATTTAGGACTTTATTTGGGATATTGTCTGGTCCTGAGGCTTTGGATACGTTGGCGTCTTTTAGCAGCTTGATCACTCCTTCCAGCTTAATGATAATATTTGTGATTGCTTGCTTGCATGTTATGTTGACAGGTGGCATGGCTTGGTTAGCAGCATCTTCATCATGTGGTGTATACACAGATTTAAATTGTTCTAGCAGGATTCGGGCTTTTGATTTGCTGTCATTCATTAATGAACCTTTTTCTTTGGGCGGGGAGACACCAATGTTGTCCTGACATTTACTCTTCACGTATCTCCAAAATGGCTTAGAGTTGTATGATTTCAGTCCTTCTAGGATGATGTTATTGATGTGGTTCCGCTCTGCCTGCCTTATTTTTAGCTTACACATGCGTTGAAATTTGTGGTAGGTGTCCCAGCTGTCTGGTATCTTAGCTTGTGTGTAAAGTTTGCTTTTATGTCGTAACATGCGTTTTAGTGATCTATTGAACCATGGAAGGGAGGTCGTGTTTTTACGCATTTTATATGGAATGGACCACTCTACTGATGACATGAGGCGAGTATGGAAAACACTCCATAGCTGGTGAACACTGTCGCCTTTATGGTATTGATTGGTAATAGCATTTGATAAATCATCCAGTTCTCTCTTTAGTTGGGGCCAGTTGGCTTTTGAGTACTGATAGCATTTCCTTGGTGATTGATTGACGTGATGTGGTTTCATGGTCATGTCTGTTATGACTAGGTCGTGGTCCGATATTCCAGGGGCTGACACAGATGTCTTCACAAGAGTGGGATTTGATGTGAATACTAGGTCAAGGGTGTTGCTTTGACGAGTCAGTGCCATTCAGATTTTATTTAGGTGGGCATCGGATGAGATGTCAACTAGCATTTGCTGTATAGCTTTGTCTGTGCCATTTTGGTTTATGGAACAGTTTTCCCAGTTGAAATCTGGACAGTTGAAATCACCTGCTAGAACGACTTGTTTCGGCATTAGGCCTCTTAATGACATGAGCTGGAGGGATTTATCTAGTTCAATCATGTCTTTGGAGTTACGATGTAGCATGTAGAAGGCTCCGATCATTAAGTCCTTTTCTTTCTGTAATTTAATTTTGACCCATTCAAGTTCACAATCTGTGACAAGATCAGGTTTTTCTGAACTAGGACAAACACGCCACCACCAGCGATTGATCTGTCATTCCGATAGGCTGTGTAATTGTCCAGGAATACTTTGCATGATTTTATGTGGTTGGGTGAGGTAACACAGCGATAATAATAAAACACACAATAATATGGGCTGCTGAAAACGGGCTGCCGAAAATGTACTCGAAGCTTCCGAAAATGGTTGGCTGCCGAAATGTCTATACATCGATCACATACGGTTACTTGAACGTGAGATCGAACCCTGTTCTTTGAACTGGAGATGTGCACACGTCACAGCGGTTTAACCCACAATACCAATGCGCGTTGCGGTATTAGCTACCGCTGCCACATTTTTAAAATCTTCGCCACAGCACCATTACTGCTACATCATCTTCCTTCTACAACATTTAAATTATAATCCTTCGTCAAAATACATTGACACTTGTTTTATGATGTCGTGACGTCTTCTTGTTGTGACGTCACACCTGTTACAGAGCACATCTACGGGCTGACATCTGTTTTAATTTGCAATCTTGCACCCTTCCACTTATTGACTTAGTCTGTGTGATTTTAACCAGTGACTCATCGTCAGCATATGAACTAATTTTAACCAGTATTTTAGCAAGCATGCTAACTACAGTACATATGTCCTATCATATATGAACAATTTTTAACAGCCTTACCCAAGAGCTATATATTTTTAACCGATTAAGCGCTACCATATATGAACAATTTTTACCAGCATTACATATGACCAGTAAATACCACCAACGCTCGCATTTTGCACTGCCCGGCCTGCTTGCGGGTCTTCTTTGTATTGCTACACTACTCATAGTACAAACAAGCTACCAACCTCACAAGCCACCACTACTCAGTCAAATGATGGCGCTGGTGACTTCAACATCGCAAACTCACTCGCAAACAAAAAAGCTAGCAGACAGCAACCAACTAGGCTCTGCGACTGCTAATGTGAAAATGACCCGATCAAAGACGGGTAGTGCTGCTCCGCCACCTGCTATATACTCCGCAAACCCTGAGAGAGCCTCTAACAAGGGCGCAGACCATAGCAGCACAGAACAGAAAGAATACGTGATTTCCTGAGTAAACAACCTGTTACAGCTCAACAGATAAATGAAACCATCAAGCAGGCAGCTGGGGAGGGACAGAAAATTGGAGAAGAATGTAAGTCGTGATAAACATACACATAACTATGCATGTAATCACACTGCTGATAATTTACTGGCGCTTGAGGTTCATGGAAATGAACCATTATCCCATTGCACAGATATCCACAATGTGTCTTGTTCTCCCTTGAGACATAATGTTGATGAAGCTGCATGCCAGATATGCAATTACATCATCCAGTGCGACCACTTAGCAGTAGAATGCTCCTTCTGTCAGTCTTGGACACATGCCAGCTGTGCGAAATTACAAGATGATGACACTGTATTAGCAGACCCAGAATGCTTATACAGATGTGTGACCTGTAAGCAACCAGAGCACCTGCTCAAGGCATCACCAGGGATGAATACTTCCAGTCTAGAGATATGTTCAACAATAGAAACTCTGAGACAGCACCTACCCGTATAGAAGCCAGTGACCTGGGACTACTTCATAGTGATGGTCCAGTGTGCGTCGATCATGTTCCCTCCTCCATCGTAGTAAATACAAGTCCATCCCTAGAACCTGGACATGCCTCTGCTGATCTACCATGTAGTGGTGCAGACCCAGCGACTACATCATTAGAGGCAATGCTTAATGAGCAGCCACTAGACATGCAAGATGTGGAACACTCTTCAGATAAGCATAATCCAACAGAACGCAATATACCAGCAAGAATCCTGATTAATGACGATTGTACCATAAAAGAAAACGAGCTAAAGCACAGAGAGAAACCACTAGCGAGCAAGGAAAAGCGCCTCAGGGACCTGGAAAAGAAAACTTCAGCCAAAGAATTTGAGTTGAAGCACAATCTAGAACAAAACACATACTCTCAGTCTTATATCACCATCATGGAGAACAAAATTGAAGAGCTTAAGAAAAGTAATAGGATGCTTCTCTTGAAAGCAGCTGCCACACCAGAAGCCTCCAGGCAGCCAGAGAACATGCCTTGGTCGAATCGACACTGCTGTAACAGTGAGTGTCGTGGTAACATTCACACTCGACCCAACGAAGCAGGAGATGGAGGATCAATGCAGTATCTTATTGCAAGGGTGTCTGATCTGGAAATGAAAATGCTTGAAAGTAGAGTATATCACCTAGAGACTCAACTTAAACAAAGGCCTCTCAGTAGTCAGACGTGTGCACCTTGTCAGCACTGCGGTGCTCATCAGAGCACAGCCACAAGCATATAGATCACCTAACCGAGATGCATCTCTGTACAGGCTTCCCCCGAACTGATGCTCAGAACTACTCCCAGCATGTACGTGTAGCACCAGGACCTTATGATACTAGTACTCCACCTCGGTGGCCGCCCCAAAACCAGCATAGCACACAATATAACCAGTTCTCTCATGGTAGGCCATCCCAAAATATTGCTGAAGAACCGTGTTATGGTAGACAGGGCAGCACTAGAATGACATCATCTGGTCAGTACACATCACATAACAACCAATCACCTGATCGGTATCAGAACCTGCAGCGCAGTCATTCAACACAAAATACCGCTTCTGAGAGACCCCATCACAACAGCCATGCAGGTGACAGAATACTTCCTCCCCGCCTAAAAGCAATGCATATCAACTTGTTGACTAACCATCCATGAAAGACCAAAGCATGGCAGCAAAAACCTGCGGAAAAATCATCTGGCAGAACGGACGAAGTCGGCATGTCCCCACCCGCATGGCGCAGCCCACGTACTAACAGTGATGATTCCCAGCAAGACCAACAGGATGCTGACTCACTACCTCACTCACGGCCACTGCATACTAAACAGATATCCAACCAGTGCTGGAACCTGCAACCAGATCAACGGCATCATTTTTTAGAGGTGGACCACAGGAAAAAACAGAAAAAGCAATATACGAGCCAGCCAAAGACAAAACCACAGAAAAAGCGACAACATGCCACTATGACGACAGTAAACCAGATCCCCGGTCCTCGAGTGAATGGTCCATTGGAGACACGCCCAGTATGGCCTCAAGGTTATGCATATCTTGTTCCACCGGTTATCAGCCATCAAGAAGTTGCCCCTGCAGTACGTCCGCCAAACTACCAGACTACCAGTGCCTTCCACTTGGGACCAGACCTGTGGCGTCAACAGGCTGTACGGGACAGACCTCCAATGATGAACATGATGTTTCCCATGACTCATCTCCAACCTACTGTACAACAACAGTCCCTAGCAAGGCCAATCATACCACACCCGTATTCGACAGGCTCATATCTGCAGCAGCTACTTCCTGCCGCCCCTCACACAGTAGCCCAAATCCAACAATGGGTACCAACACAATCTCAACCCATGATACAGTTCAAATAGGCAAGCCTATGAGCAGTGCCACAAGTGATCCACCTGTTATAAGTCTGCCAATGGCAGATCCACCCGAGCAAAGCCAACAAGCTCAGGAAGAAAACACATCGAGTGCAGCAGCTATAGATGGTCATCGACTGATTAATATTGCAACACTGAACGCGAAGAATGCTGAGACGAATATTGGTTACCTTCATATCCTCTCAAAGAATAACAAAATCATCCTACTGCAGGAGCACTGGCTCTACAGGTACAAGGTGGAAGAAGTACTAACACAGGTCTACAGCAAAGGCAACTTCCATGCCGAGTGTATTGACGATGATGATCCAATACCACTTCAGGCACCAAGAGGCTACAGTGGGACAGCCATCGTTTGGTCAAGTAGTCTGGACCAGTACATCAGAAAAACAGATGAGGGAAGTCATAGGATCGTGGAATTAGAAATACTTACTGAAGTGCCAATCTACCTTATTAATGTGTACATGCCCTCACGTGGAAATGCCGAATCCGCGACTTTGAGGCAGTCCTGTATGAAATTCATGAACTTATAGAAAAATATGAAGTTACTCATCTCATCATAATAGGTGGTGACATAAATGCATCAGCTCATGGAGATAAAGGGTTCCCTAGAGACCAAAAGCTAAAAGACTTCATGAGTGAGTATGATATACATCTTCCTCAGAATTACCCTATCAAACCTACATTCTGTTCTGAAAGTGGAAAGTTATCATCACAAATAGATTACTGGCTGCTGTCTGGCAGGTCCAAACCTATGGCCAAACAAGTCATGATAACTCCAAAACATCCACTGAACCTCTCAGATCATACTGATGTGATACTTACAGCTGCGGTTACCTTCAACACCCACAAGAATGTAGGTAAAGCACAAGAATCTAAAATGCATCTCCAGACAGACCATATCCCTGAGAGAATTCACTGGAGAAAGTGTGATGTTGAGCAGTACAAAGAGATGGTTGATGGCCTCCAACAACACAGCTTTGATCACTTCAGAGGTTGTGAACGAGGCCAAGGACAACCAGGAACAAGTGGCTATGGTCACGCTAGATGCCTGCAAGGCGTTTGATGTAGTTCGGCATGCCTCACTCCTTCGTAAGATATACATCAGCGGAGTCTAACAATCACTCCGGGGAAACATCCAAGACCTCTATACTGATGCCGAAACTGTGGTCAAGCTTAAGGGCCGAATTTCCTCACCTCTACAGATCCAGCAGGGAGTACGCCAGGGTGGAATCCTTTCCACCATCCATTATAAACTATTCAACAACAATTTCCTACATATGATTGAGGATATGCAAGTCGGATAAAAAATTGGACACATTAATTGCTCAGCACCAACTTGTGCTGATGACATTGCCATTCTCACACGCGATACTAATCATCTCCAAGAGATTCTCAACGTTGTGCACCACTACACCAATCAGGAACGGTACTCTATCAATCCAGCAAAGAGTGCTCTTATCTTTCTTAGCAAACGACCAAAAGAAATGCCCAAAATACAGCTAGGAGAAAAACAAATCCTTGAATCAAAGTGTGAAACACATCTGGGTATAGAACGTTCCCTACGGGGCAAAGAAAATGTGCAGAAGAGGATTCAAATGGCATGGAGAACGGTGTACTCCTTGATGGGAACTGGACTGCATGGCAATGGCAGAATGTCTCCTGCACTAGCTGCGCATGTATGGAAAATCTATTGTCGCCCAAGATTACTCTTTGGTCTAGAAACTCTGGAAATGAACCAAACCGAGATTAATCTCATGGAGCAATTCCAACGCAAAATTCTCCGGCAACTCCAATCCCTTTCAAAGTGTACATCCTCAACAGCAACACTTTGCTTACTGGGCATAAGACCTATAGAAGCTGAGATAGACTGCAGAAAACTGAACTTCTTAGGAAACATACTCAGAACCCGAGAGACGCTAGAGTATCAAATAGCTGCGAGACAGTTAGCTGTAAAGAGTATCAGAAGCAGCAGCTGGTTTATGAGATGTCAACACCTACTCTCTAAGTATGATCTTTCAAGTATCTACCAGCTGATTGACAGCATCCCTTCACAACCTCAGTGGAAAGCAGCAGTAGACACACATGTTAATAAAGTTGTTCATGAAGCCTGGAAGAATGACGCCAGCACAAAATCCACCCTCAAGTATCTTAACGTTCTCGACTGCTCAGTGAACCATGTCCACCATGTCTGGAGCTCTACTGATAATACAACAAGAGATGTAAGACGTGCCACGATTAAAGCGAAACTCCTGGTTGATACATACATTCTACAAGCTAATCGTAGTCGCTTTAATCAGTTTGCTGCACCTGACACATGCCAGCTTTGTCGGCTAACAAAAGAAGACAGAACTCACTTCCTCGTAACTTGTCCAATGCTGATAGAATCCAGAAAACCGTATCTAGAAGATATCCGCTCTGTTGTACTCCAGGAGATCGACCCAGTAGCATTTGATAGGCTGATTGCTGACCCAGGCTGATTGCTGGCTCAACTAATCTTGGACCACTCCAAACTTTTCACCTGCTCCGATATCAACCTGTCTGCAGAGAACTATCAAAAAGTATCCAGAATCACACGCGCTCTCTGCTATGCCCTTCATTTGAAGCGAACTGACCTGGAAAGCCATTGTATATAACTAAATCTCCGTGAATTTGTACTTTGTGCACATACACCTTTTGCCGCACTGACTTTTGTCAAGCTGTCACACACGAACTATGTACAGTATGCACACACTTCTCAACACGATTCGAATTTCTTGCCTGAGCTACGGTTCCTGGAAAATTAATATAACCTGGATACTCTCCCAGGAGCGTCAGTGTCGCAATGGATTCAATCCAGCTTGTGCGCGTGTGCTCGGCAGCATCCGTTGCTTCTTCGTGTCTTCCGAACATTAGTTAAATTAATAAAAACAAATAAATTAAAAAATAAATTAATAAAAACTTTAATTTGACATATCTGTACATAAATATGTGTGTGTATATATATATATATATATATATATATATATATATATATATATATATATATATATATATATATATATATATAAATTTTTAACTTAAACAAGTGCACACACTTTCCTAAATACATATAAGATCACAAAATAAACAACCCTCTGTGATAACTAATGGTTAAATTGTATATGTAGCTGTATTATATATTATAATAGCAAAAGACATAGATTTACCAAGACAAATCCGTTCAGGCCAACCCAAAAAAAAGAATAAAAGAAGATAAATAAAAAGAATAAATAAATAAATAACTTGCTTTAAAAGTGGTAAGCATAGGATAAGGTGTTAAGTAACTAAATAGGGATCTAAAATCTAATTTATATTAAGTAATATTCAAGACCAAATCTTAGTTAAAACACACACACCACCAACATTTTATAGGCACGGATAAACACAGTAACACAGAGTAACAAACAAATTGTAGATATAGAGTGCACGTTTTCTGTCAGTCCATTCTGTCTAACATCTGTATATATGTATATCTATATACAAGTCATCCTTAAGGTGTAAAGTAAGCAACTAAAAAGCTGTACGCGTTACACAATGAAACACAATTCATGTTATAAATATGGTATAAGAAGTCCATCTGTCATCAATCGTAATAATGACGACTTCCTATGTAGCAGTTGTGAGGGACAGAGACTTGAGGAAGATCGTCAATGAATGATGGACAAATCTTCACCTCAAACGTTTTCAGAGGAAGTGCGTACACAAAATAGGATAATGTGCAATATAGTTAGCTCAGGAGTGCTTTATTCTTCACCTCCCATCTGTACACCTGCTCCATACAGATTAAACTCTTCAGCTCTAACACATCCAGTTACACTAAATACAGGCAATCCTCCACCTCCAATACTAGCACCGCTAACATTTTGCACACCCTCAAGAGCAGATGCTGATAATAGTATGACTTCCACACACTCACTTGCATCTCCTGTTTGTACACTAACTCAAGTAGGACTATCAACTAACAATGAAATAGCTACATTTAATAGTAACAATGAAACTATGAAGAAGCAGGTGGGAGAATGTCCCTGTGGTGAAGCTGACAATAAATGTATGATGAAATGCTCAGATTGCAATATATGGTGGCACTACAATTGTACTGACCTTCCTGTGTATATGCTAAGTGCCTTAATTACTTCTAAGCATAAATATACATGCATACTATGCACCCCAATATCGGATAAAATTGGCGACTTTCTAGAATCGTATAAGTCTTATTATGGTAAGCAGTACACAGGGCAGGTAAATGCCATGCATACACCTACCAATAATTGTACAAGAAAGACTATATTAAGTATAAAACACTCACACACACAGACTGATTCAGATGAAAATTCTGATTCGGTGCAGTGCACATCTCCAAGTATAGTCACAGCAGATAAGGAGCTAGCCCAACCTCATCAGTCGGACCAAAATAGTGATGTGTTGCAAGCAATACTGCAAGAAATCAAGGTAATAAAGGAACAAGTACATGACCTACAAATACAGAATGAACTGCATCCAAAGCAGACTGAAACTAAATGTATACCAGTAGTTAGTACACGACAAAACAACATTAATGTAACAACCACAGCTAGCAGAGAAATACGTCAAACTTTTAACAGCAAAAGTAATAATAAACATGTGGCTCAATTCCAAGCCCCATTTCACAGTCAGGATACACAAAACAAGTATAATATGAATAAATCAGGCAATGTTCATGGTCCTATGACCTACAGAGAAGTGGCTTCCAAAAACACAGCTCCCTCTTCACAGCATTCTCATAATAATCCTACAAGATCATATCAGGCTAGAAATGTTAACAGGGTGAAGATTTCTGATGTCTTCTTGATTCTAATGACTGTGGTCACCTACGACTTCGGTAAGGCCTGTATGTGTGGTTGCTGCGACAACCGGTCTTACCGACGACGAAAGTGATCGATACGGGCTCGCCTCGTGTGTAGGTAGAATTCACGATATTTGTATTCGTATCTAGGCCTGATCTGACTATGCTATTCTGAAGATAATGGTACGCTACGGTGATCTTCCGTAGATAACAGAGTAACTTTATCAAAGACACAAACTCTTGCCTTGTAGCAAAATCACAAGGTGATACTTTTATTTACTGTGTTTTTAACTGTATAATATTTTCAACAAAAAGTAACTTTTACTGTTACTACTGTAGTTACAATAAACTTATCAATTTGACTCGAAGCTTTACCAGGTATCGTACTTCGTTTCACTAAGTTCTACTTTACAACGCTAATCTTTTCCTAAGAACTTTCAACGTTAGAGACCGGACCGAACTCTGACTGAATGTTAAAGTCCCGCTTATATACAATCTTAGTTTTTTATATCTTGTTGTTCTCTAAAATTCCAGCTGCCTTTTATGACAGAATGACTTATCTTGTTTGACGACAAGTCTCGATTTGTGTATCTACGCCTATGAATCTGTCCGAATGACGAATGGTCGGTTTGATACCAAGTATCGATTTGTGTACCCAACATCCATGAATCTGTCAGAATGACGAATCATGGGTTTGATGTCAAGTTTTGATTTGTGTACCCAACATCCATGAATCTGTCAGAGTGACGAATGATGGGTTTGATGACAAGTTTCGATTTGTGTACCTAACATCTATGAATCTGTCAGAATGACGAATGACCGGTAAACAAGTTACCATTCTTCTTAGTCTTGAGTGATTACTTTTCGGCTACTGCTTATGAATCTGTCCAAATGACGAATGATCGGTAAACAAGTTACCATTCTCCTTATCCTGATTGTTTACTTCTCGGTTCATTTTCTCAAGCTTTCGTGAGAATATAGATCGCCATTGTAACTAACTGCTTCCGTATGTCATATTTCATCTGATTCCGGCTAGACGCTAATCATCTTGCCAATTTTGATAATGTACGTACACTCCCTGACAGTGCATACATGTCCAACGCTGATAACGTATACATTCTCTGATAATGTACGCATTCCTCTTACAAGGACGCTATAAACAGTACCAGTTATTCAGTGCTGATAATATATATCCAAATAATAAGATGCTGGTAATATATTTAAGTATAGATGATGATCATTGCTAGTAACCGCTGATCGGTACACCTTAATATACATGGTGACATAGTCTATTAGCTCGCCTGGTATTCAGGCTCGTTTTTTTCTCTTTTTTACTCGGGACTTACTCGTACATATAAGATGTCCAGCGGGGTCATGACTTCCCACAAGACAATCCCATATCTACACATGCCCCTCAACCGAAGTTAATTAGCCGTCTCTCAAGGCCTAAAGAGAGTGATAATTAACTCGTTGTGGACTATCAACAACCCAAATCTATACTAGCAGCCTGAACGGATACCACCAGATATTTATCCAATTGTCAAGAAATCAATAATACAGGTCAATATACTATACACCAATACTTGTCCGAGTAGCGGAATGCTCGGAAATACATTAGTAGTATTCGTTAGTGTATGGTTGATAATTATACAAACATACATGTCCGGGTAGCAGAATATCGTGCGCAAAAGATCGCCCCCGGAAACACATTAATAGCATCATTAAACCGTGGTCGATAACCTCGATCCATGCGTAACTTAACATAGAAAACAATACGATCAATCAAGCAATACAATAGTATAATACACCACAATCAATTGTTCTAATGACGCCATCTAATCGTGACGACGTCACCATAAATGTCAGTCCTTAATCCTACAGTGCAAATATCATTACAGATCATGTGAATTTTTCCTATTTAAACAAAACAGTACACAGTATGGTACATGATAAAGTTCGTGCCACAATTATTAATAGTCACCAATTACTGTTCCAGTAGAAACACATAAAGTTAGTGCCAAAATGTCACGGTGATACCTCCAAGCGGTCTATGCTCACGTTAGGATCCACCATGTCAACGTACGTCTCCATTTCTATCCAGTCGGCAGCCGTCGGGTCGATCTCAGTCCTGGCATTAGCATTAGGCGACGACCCGGCTGCCAGCAGCAGCGGCTCCAGTAGAGCTGCAGGTCTCCGGGGCTGCTGGGTCTGAACAGTTGATGCAATGCTATGCGATTCACTACTATGGGCCGCATGTGGCTTGCATTTATGGGCCGCACGTGGCTCGCATTTAAGCGCATTCCACATGCGTGATAACATGCCACATTTGTATAATATAAGCACAATTACTAACACAACTATGAAGGAACTCGTTGAATATGATACAAAAGAGCGTACCCCAATGCCATCGACCGCCACTGGGTCGATCATGGATAACGGTGCTAGCGGCACATACTTGGACTTTTGTAAATGGTTCCATGGTTGCATTTTCAAATGATTCACAATCACGGACTGGTTAAGAATTCCGGTCACATCCAATTGGGGCATGTCGATGGCCAGGCTAACCCGAGTGTACGTCCGACTGTAAGACGCAACAGGCTCGAATCGCCAGCCCTTTCCACTATAACCACATTCACCCGACATTAGTGCATACACTCCATTACTCACCACACACTGGTCGGTCAGTCGTCCGTCGCAGTGTACATCCATTGTTTCACCGAACGTTTGCAACACAACGCCTACTTTCTTATGGGCGAATAATTTGCTAGCGGTTACGTTGGATTCCGAAAGATGCACGCCACACGTACCATCGGTGGTGTTTGTTAACAGGCTCACTATGCAGGGCACGTGGGTCTTATCGACCTCTAACTGTCCCTGACATACCCTAGGACCGGTACGGCGACACCCAGACGTCGTGAAGTACCATCCAGTCTTTGTATCGAGACCAATGCTAGTCCGGCCTACCACTATTTGCACGTAATACCCCACGGTAGCTAACGGTTCGGGCCATGAATGCAAACCGTACTCTATATAATTGCCATCGTCGATCAACGGCAATGTCGCCACGTAGTGTAACATATTGTCGTTCTCCCACCACGGGTAAACTATCACATTCCGGTAGTACCACTGGTATGGACGTATCAGCTGGTTCCCTACTCTGACGTGTTCTGATACTGATGTCAGATCGGCGGGACCGAATATTTCCTCGGTTAGTCTTCCTAACTCTAGGGACGCAGTTTGTCTATGAAATCGTGCTGCTGCCTTCTGGTAACTATATACCACACTCTCGGCAGAGTCAATAATATGCCAAAGCCGTACTAAAGCGTACAAATCGGCTTGTCGGGCGGCGTGCGCTTTAAATATATTGCTCACATTCCTAGTTAATTCCACTAGGCCGGTGGTAATTTCGTTGATACGGTTAACGTTGGTATTGATGCCTACGAATGCCAGTTTCACGTGAGAGGCTAGTTTGTTGGAGAAATGTACCAAACGATTTACGTTCCTTGAAGCAACCTCAACCACCTCCTTAATTGCATCTATATCACCAGAGGTAGCGGTACCAAATAGAGACGAGGCGATATCCCCGACAAAGTTAAACAAACCACGTTTGCGTCGTATACTGTCCTTACGCACCATAGTTTGTTGTGTCTCAACAGCGGTTTTCTTAATGTTGTTAACACGATGTTGTAAACCAAAAATGTCTTGACTGCTTAACGAAGTCTTTTGACCGATGTCCACAATCAGAGCACGAAACTGCGCTAACCGTTCAAGAAATTGGGGAGGTAAATAAGGGTGGTCAATAGACACCACTACGGTCCATTCAGCCCGGATAATGGATATATCCTCTGGTTTAGTTGTCATTACCCCGTTTGGTAATCTATTTACACTAGACGTCTTACACAATCCGTTTATTAAACATACTAGGGTTACCACCATACTTAATCGTAAAATATACATGATTCCACGCTCTGTGATGCTTACTGGTACAAAGCTAAAACTCACAATTTAAACGAATACATTTTTGTATCTTGCGAACGAATTTAGTTTTAATTGTTATGATACTTTACGCATCGGCTATTCGCGATGTTATAGTATAGCGATACAATACACACTACTGGCGGCTGTGCCGCCGAATAATGGCATTTATACGACTGATGAAATCAGCGTATAGCACGTCATCGTAAAGGGCGGAGTCTACTATGCCAATACGGAGTCGCTTGTTACCCTCTTCGTCCTCCTGCCTATGCCCGTGTTTCCGCTTCATATCCAGCCGGAGTTGCTTGCTGTCAAAATCGTCATCTTGTGTATGTCTGCTCTTGCGCAGCATATAAGGATGCGATGGAAGCGTCTCCATTGGTTCAGGGGGCGGCTCTGGTGCCGCCTCCGGAGCATCAATCACCATGGGCCTAGGAGTTTCGATGACGTCACTTGGTGACTCATGGTTTCGACTGCGATTCGTACTGGGTTGCACCCTTTTCCGGTCAACCCTCTTACCCCCTGTACGCACCTCTGGCTCTATATCCGAACTGGCCGCTTCTTACGAGCCTGGGGTGTCGTATCGGCGTCGGTGACCATTGGTTCTGGCTCGGGCAACATCGCCCTGGGGTGATGGCTAGCTTTCGTCCCCTTGGTCGGGTTACGAATGGGGCGTGGTCGCACCCCGTCCCAGCACATTTCCGAGTCGACTACGCGCAGCTTACATATATTTAGCACACGCATTCTCCCGGACCTTTGATGGCGGACATGGGCCACAGGTCCGTTAATTTTGAAGATCTCATACTCGGGGTCACTGCGAGAGGTCAATTTCATCCTCTCTTCAGCTTTGACGACCACCGAATCCCCCACTTTAAACTCACCAGCGTTCGCACGCTTATTAACCTGTTCCCTGTGAATCTCTCGAGATCTAGCTGTTCCTTCCCGAGCACGTAGCAAGGCGTTGTTGAGATACGTTAGTCTCTCACCAAGGTCTTGCGATGCATCGATTGGAACGGCCATTGGCAATCTCGCCCGTCGCCCATACGTCAAATAAAATGGCGTATATCCGGTCGTCGCATGATGAGTACTGCGGTACGCTGTCAAAGCTGCTCCCAACTCGTCTTCCCATGCCCGCGAGGCGTTGTTCACCCCTTTCTTCATCAACTCCTTAAGAGTGCAGTTGAATCTCTCAGTACGTCCATTGGTCTGCGGATGGTATGGGCTAGACCATCTATGGTCGATACCGTGTTCCTTAAACTGCTCCTCCAGAGAATGGGAACAAAATTCTTTACCCTGATCGGTTATTACAATCTCAGGGACGCCATGACGCGCGATATACTCGTTGAAGAATTTTTCTTCCACATTTTGAGATGTTTTCGCAGCGATTGGATATGCTTCTGCCCACGCAGAACAGTGATCAATCACCGTCATGATATATACGTTACCCTTACCCGATTCTAATAGTGGACCGATCAAATCCATTCCAATTATCTGACACGGATAATTGGCCATGGGCATTTCACTATACCTGGGTCGGGTAGTGACAGGTCGGTTGACCTGGCACTTCGTACACGTTTCAAGCATACGAATTATGTCTTTTCTTAAAGACGTCCATACAAACGAATCTCTTACCATGCCGATGGTCTTCTGCAGACCTTGGTGACCAGCTCGTTCATGAGCCATCCGGAGCACTTTCTCACGGAACAGGGTGGGTAAGACAATTCTGGGGTACTCAGCGTCCAATGCTGAAGGCGTAATTAAAGAATATAAAATACCGTTCTTGACCATGTACTCCTCCGGGGTGTCCTTGAACAACTCCGGGTATTCCTTGGTCTGCTCGGCACACAATTCGTCACATGGTATGTCGAACGCTTCCAGAGGGACGTGAGGTAATACTCCCTCGTCGACGTCTGGTATTACAAAGTCGCCCGTATCCAACATTGCGACTTCCACTGGACGACGTAATCTGGACAACATGTCCGCTCGAATATTCTTCGAGCCTTGGATGTATTCAATCTTACATCCGTACTCGGCAATCAGTACCGCCCAGCGCTGCACTTTCGTGTTTTTAACTTCGCCCTCAAACAAACTCTTTAGGGGTTTGTGGTCAGTATACACGGTAAACTGCGCGCCAAATAGATAAGGTCTAAGCTTCTTTAGCGCGTATATTACCGCATAAGCTTCCTTTTCTATCACAGGCCAATTCAACTGACTGTCTTTAAGAGTAGAGCTAACATACTGAATTACCCGCTCAATACCCTTGTCATCTACCTGTACCAGTATCGCACCTATCGCATAGCTAGACGCATCAGTATATAACTTATATGGAGCATTCAAATTTGGATATGTGAGAACCGTCTCACTACACAGCAAGTTTTGCAATTTCTTAAACGCTTGCTGTAACTCCTGACCCCATTCAAAACGTTTATATTTCTTAGTCAATTCTATCAAAGGCTTAGCAATTTCGGCATAGCCTTGCACACAAGCGCGGTAATACCCTGTAGCGCCCAGGAAACTTCTCACCTCACCCACGTCGCGTGGCGGTGACATTTCTCTTATGACCTTGACCTTCTGGACCTGAGGAGCCACTCCCTGTGCTGAAATACGATATCCTAACAAATCAACTGATGGTTGGGCGAAATCGCATTTAGATTTTTTTACTTGCAAATTATATTCTCGAATTCTACGCATAACCGTACGCAAATGTTGTGCATGCTCAGCCGGATTTCTTGAATATATGACTACATCATCGACAAAAACATGCAAATATTTTCCCACGAATTCTCGGAAAATATCGTTCATTGCCCTCTGAAATACGGCACCTGAGTTCGCAAAACCGAACGGCATCCGAACAAATTCGAACAAACCTTGGCTGCAAACGAACGCTGTTTTCACTATGTCTTGGCTGTCCATTGGTATCTGCCAATAGCCAGACTTCAAGTCCATAGTCGAAAATATCGTAGCGCCGCCCATAGAATAAAAAATGTCTGATATATTCGGCAAAGGATAGCTATCCTTACGACAAACGGAGTTCAATTTCCTATAGTCAATGCAAAATCTCGTCTCCCCGTCCTTCTTAGGGACCAACGTAATGGGTGACGCCCATGGGGATGACGACGGTCTTATGACGCCCGCTGCCAGCATCTCAGCCACTTGATTCTTGACTATATTTTGCTTGGCTAGCGGTAGACGGTACGCTTTCTGCCTAATAGGATAGGCATCCCCTGTCGGTACCGTACACTTGACTTTGGGAACCAATCCTAAAGTATTTGGACGAGCCGTATCAAAAATATCCGCAAAGTCTGCCATGACTTTGTTGATATCTTTATATCCGGTCGTTTCCTTACAACTTGCATGGACGTAATTTGTCTGTTCCCTATAGGGATATCTAAAGGGATATATCTGGCCAAACCATACTACAATTTTGGCCTGATAGTCAATCTTTGCATTTCCCAGGTGCAAAGCGTCCGCTCCAAGTAAACATTCATGCCTCATTCTGGCCACAATCGTACTAGGGATGGAGCGGGCGTTCTTGAATTTTACTTGTGTTTCCCCCAAAAGTTTTATCGGGGAACCATTTACAGCTAAGAGCGTTTTTGCTCTTTTCAATGGCCTAGCATCCAACATGCTACGCCATATATCTTTACGAATCAAGGATGTGCTAGCACCAGTATCCACTAAGGCATGCAGGTACTCACCCTGATCCGTTGGACCGTTTTTATCTATACGAAGACAGATTAAGAACCGCTCGGTCGGTGATCTCACCAACGGCTCTCTCCGTCGTCGTTTCTCGTGCTCCTTCGTCCATTAACCACTTCGGCGTAACTGTGCCTACGATTCGATGCATTATTTCTGATACCGTCTGAATAACGGCCATGTGCATCGGTATTTTCACTCATTAAAATAAAACCGTCACGATCAATATAATCTTCTCCCACGCGCATCTGATTGTTTATGTCCTTTCTGTAGTTGCGGGAACATTCTCGTGGCGTCGTTCGTACGTTCGTCTGTCGGTCGTTTATTGCGTCGATTTCCATGTCCCAATTCTCTTCTTCACGTGGACACTTCACCGCTCGTCGTTCCAACGGTCGATCTATCTGTCCGGTCGGTGGTTCTCTGCGCTGGCCGCGCACGCCATGCGGACAATCCTTAACGAAGTGTCCATTCTGATTACACCCAAAACATTTCGTCGTTACGGTTGGAGTCATCTGTCGGGTCATGTATACCCCAAAACAATTCTGGGCCATGTGTCCTTCTCTCCCGCACTGGGAACAGGTCATGGGCGGCGCCCGTCGTGGCTGTCGGGGTCGCTGGGCAGCCTGTCTATTAGTATTCTCCCGCAGCTGTGCCGTTTGGCGGCAGTCACTTTTGTAATGGCCGACCCGGCAACAATTATAGCAGGTAATGTGCTGCAATTCTCGTCCCGTTCTGACTGGTCGGGGCGAGGGTGGGGCGCGTTGCTTTGCCTGCGCGGCTGTCTTTTTAGTGGGCTGGGCGGCCCCAGCCACTGGCTTCTGCTGCTGTAACTGAAGGTCTCTGACCAAGCCACACAGTTGTTCTATCATCTTGCTCTGTTGGGCAGTCTGTCTTTTCAGTGTCTTGACCATGGATCCTAATTCCTGTTCCTCTGTCGATTCTAGCATATCGACCTCCATTCTCTCCTCTCGATGATGACCGCTATCGATCTTCATCGCTTGCAGCAAGTCGTCACACACTGCCTCTTCTTCAGCTATTTCGATAGCTCGGTTCAAGGTGGTCGTGCGCTTCCGGATGATTCGTTTGCTCAGGCTACGATCAGCCAATGCCCTCAGGTAGATTCCCAGTATGGTACGGCGATTGTCGTCATTCTTCTGTGGATAGGCCCGGCTGCTCAGTTCTCTGTACCTTCGGTTGAAAGTGACAATGGTCTCATTGTGCCTTTGCCGGACCCCCTCAAGATCATACTTGATGTGCTCTCCCTCGTTGGCTGACACGAAGTTCAGGGTCACATACTCCCTAAGCTCCTCAAACGTAATGTCCTCCCGGGCTTTCCCCGCCAAGAAACTGTCCAGGGCTCGGGCTAGTGGTCCCCGCGCCGCCCTGACTACCACATAGGCAGGTATCCCGGCCAGTCGCCCATCATTGGCGACACAGGCGCGTCTCGTCTCGTCTAAGAATGTCCGTACCTCCTCTGGTACTACCCCGTCACAGGGTTGGATGCGGGACACGTTGTCCCGTATTTCACGTCGACACACCCACTCTGTCTCTCGGCGATTGCTGCCGTCTACAGTCGCCTCCGCCATCACCGCACCCATGGTCTGCATGGCTGCTATCGTTTCGGGTCTCAGCTCGACCCGAGGTCGGTCGGTCGGCGGTAGTCCTGGGTCGGTGGGGTTTTGTGGTGGTCGCGCCATTTTGCGGGACTAATGGTACTGGCTGGAGTCTGGGTTGGTCTGGGTACTTTACGTCGGTCGTTACTTTCACTGAAAAGTTATCACCGTACTCTCGGTGTTGGGTTACTTTCGTACTGGCTGACAGCTTGGCCGTCGCTAGGAATGTTTGCACTCGGTCCCCCAGGTCTTTCAGTACTACTATGCCCGGCCGGTCTGCTTGGGTCATATATTACGTACTCACTGTGTCTGGTTACTCTGAATCCTGGCAGTGGCTCGCCACTGAAGATTTCTGATGTCTTCTTGATTCTAATGACTGTGGTCACCTACGACTTCGGTAAGGCCTGTATGTGTGGTTGCTGCGACAACCGGTCTTACCGACGACGAAAGTGATCGATACGGGCTCGCCTCGTGTGTAGGTAGAATTCACGATATTTGTATTCGTATCTAGGCCTGATCTGACTATGCTATTCTGAAGATAATGGTACGCTACGGTGATCTTCCGTAGATAACAGAGTAACTTTATCAAAGACACAAACTCTTGCCTTGTAGCAAAATCACAAGGTGATACTTTTATTTACTGTGTTTTTAACTGTATAATATTTTCAACAAAAAGTAACTTTTACTGTTACTACTGTAGTTACAATAAACTTATCAATTTGACTCGAAGCTTTACCAGGTATCGTACTTCGTTTCACTAAGTTCTACTTTACAACGCTAATCTTTTCCTAAGAACTTTCAACGTTAGAGACCGGACCGAACTCTGACTGAAAGTTAAAGTCCCGCTTATATACAATCTTAGTTTTTTATATCTTGTTGTTCTCTAAAATTCCAGCTGCCTTTTATGACAGAATGACTTATCTTGTTTGACGACAAGTCTCGATTTGTGTATCTACGCCTATGAATCTGTCCGAATGACGAATGGTCGGTTTGATACCAAGTATCGATTTGTGTACCCAACATCCATGAATCTGTCAGAATGACGAATCATGGGTTTGATGTCAAGTTTTGATTTGTGTACCCAACATCCATGAATCTGTCAGAGTGACGAATGATGGGTTTGATGACAAGTTTCGATTTGTGTACCTAACATCTATGAATCTGTCAGAATGACGAATGACCGGTAAACAAGTTACCATTCTTCTTAGTCTTGAGTGATTACTTTTCGGCTACTGCTTATGAATCTGTCCAAATGACGAATGATCGGTAAACAAGTTACCATTCTCCTTATCCTGATTGTTTACTTCTCGGTTCATTTTCTCAAGCTTTCGTGAGAATATAGATCGCCATTGTAACTAACTGCTTCCGTATATCATATTTCATCTGATTCCGGCTAGACGCTAATCATCTTGCCAATTTTGATAATGTACGTACACTCCCTGACAGTGCATACATGTCCAACGCTGATAATGTATACATTCTCTGATAATGTACGCATTCCTCTTACAAGGACGCTATAAACGGTACAAGTTATTCAGTGCTGATAATATATATCCAAATAATAAGATGCTGGTAATATATCTAAGTATAGATGATGATCATTGCTAGTAACCGCTGATCGGTACACCTTAATATACATGGTGACATAGTCTATTAGCTCGCCTGGTATTCAGGCTCGTTTTTTTTTCTTTTTTACTCGGGACTTACTCGTACATATAAGATGTCCAGTGGGGTCATGACTTCCCACAAGACAATCCCATATCTACAAGGGGAAATGCAGGGGTGCATAGCTATGTAAGGAATAACCCACCCAGCATGAACATGATCAACCCTGAAGCTAGAATGAGAAATGTTGAATTCCGCCAAGGCAATTTTAGGCAAAAGAATGTCTTGATCATTGGCAGCTCCACCCTTAGAAAATTGAGTGGACGGTATATGTCCAATAATGAATATAATGTGTCAATTCGAACAATACGTGGAGCACGAATAATTGATTTACATGATCAACTTGAAAGATACATGACACAGAGCCATTATGATATTGTTGTGGTACATGTAGGCAGCAATGATATAGGCCGCAGGAAGCCAGAGAGCATGATAGAAGATTATGACTCTATTATCCAATACATCAGGCACTTGTCAACAGACACACAGATTTTAATCTCAACTTTACTACCTAGACCACAGAATAATCATGAAAACAATCTAACGAGTCACTTTAACAGTTTGTTACAAGGTCAGGTGGAAAGGAATGGGGTGTTATTAGTAGACAACTCTACCCTTTTTTATGATTCATATGGTTACATATGTACACAGCTATTTTTTGATCACATTCATCCTAATGGAGATGGAACAAGAGTTCTTTCAGAGAACATAATGAATTATGTTGTCTCTCTGAGTAGTACTCCGAGTAATTTTAATGAAAGTAATGGAGTGGAATTGTATAATAATAATAATGCTTTGCAACAAAATTTTCGCAATGGGAGGACGAATGGGAGGAGCCATCAACCACTACAAAACCAGGAACAATATGCAAACCATTTACCTTATCAGAGCATGTAAGACTATCTAACAGCTTCGAGTTTCTAAATAATCTGCACAATTCAAACTACCCAAGTCAAACAAACTATGTTGACAAAACTAAAAACTCAACAGTTAACCCTATGTGTGCTAAAACTGTAACTACCAGTAACATACAGAAGTCCAGGCATATATTATGCAAATCAAAGGAAGCACCCTCTATGCAAACACAACAAAATAAGTTAAAAGTATTTTATACAAATGCTGACTCTATCATAAATAAACGACAAGAACTTTTAGTAATGGTTCTTGATACACAGCCAGATATCATTGTATTAACAGAAGTACTTCCCAAACACTTCAGATTCAAGGTGTATAAAGAGGAATTACAAATTGATGGATATTCCTTATTTACAAATGCAGAAGACTATAGCAGCCTGGGGAAAGTAAACCGGGGTGTGTGTATATATATATACGCTCAGTATTGAATCCAGTAGAGGCTCTATTAACAATAGATGACCTACCAGATGAAATAGTGGTAGTGGAAATTAGGCTGAAACAAAGAGACAAATTGCTAATAATGGGAACATACAGAAGTCCAAACTCAAATGAAATAAATGATAACAGATTACTGGATACAATTAAAAGATCTGTTCAAAGCAAGCATTCACATTTACTACTGATAGGTGACTATAATTATCCTGAAATTGCCTGGGAGATAGAACCACAAATTAGTAAACCATCAATAAGAGCATCTAAATTTCTTGAAGCAGTATCTGACGCTTTTCTCTACCAACATGTTACCATTCCGACCCGTTATCGTCCAAATAACGAACCTAGTACTTTAGATTTAGTCTTCACAAATGAACAGTATATGTTTGAAAATATTTCTACTTTTCCTGGCTTGGGAAAAAGTGACCATATCTGTTTTACTTTTGATTTGATATGCTACACCAAAATAACTCAAAGTAAGGTTACAAAATTCTTATATGACAAAGGAGATTATGAAGGGTTATGTAGGGAATTGGACAAGAATTGGGAGACGCAATTTGAAGGACTGTCACTGGATCAATGCTGGGTGAAGTTAAAAGAGAGTATAAGTCAAGCAATGCCAATATATATATCGCACAAAAAAATAATTCCCTCAAACAAACATAGACCACCATGGCTAAATAGACAATTACTTAGGTTAATAAGAAAAAAAGAAAAGTACTGGAAAACATATTTGGGCACACAAGATACACATCATTATAACAAATATGCGCGTGGGAGAAATCAAGTAAAAGCCCGATGTAAAAAGTCAGACAGGCTCTTTGAAAGAAACATCGCGACTAACATTGAAAAGAACCCTAAATCATGTTGGCGCTATGTCAATAATAAACTAAAAACAAAAGAAAGTGTGGGAGATCTTGAAGACATAAATGGTAACCTTACTGTAACAGACCAAGATAAAGCAGAATTATTAAATCAACTTTTTTCTGGTATATTTACCCAAGAAAATATAAATATTATTCCCATTATGAAATTTAAAACCGAAACCAATGCATTGAGCAACATTAAAGTGAATCTGGATACTGTGAAAGAAAAACTAGGCAACTTAAAGCAAAACAAATCCCCAGGACATGATGGTTTACATCCTCGGCCACTCAAAGAATTTAAAGGATGTCATAGCAAGGCCCTTGACACTTATATACCAAAAATCATTAGACATACCCTGTATGGTCAGTGCCGACAGATTGGAAATATGCCCATGTCATACCCATACATAAGAAGGGGTCAAAAAGACAACCAAATAACTATAGACCGGTTAGCCTTACTTCCATTTCCTGTAAGGTACTGGAGAGCATTGTGAGGGACAAGGTAGTAGCCCACATGATAAATAACAGTTTTTTACTGAGTATCAACATGGTTTCATGGCTGGGCGATCTACAGTTACACAATTATTAGAAGTGTTAGAGGCCTGGACGACTCTCTAGACAGGGGTGAAGATATAGATATCCTGTATCTTGATTTCATGAAGGCATTTGACACAGTGCCTCATGAACGCCTTCTAAGTAAATTAAGCCAATACACAATTTCAGGTAATCTACTAAACTGGCTAAGATCCTTTTTAGCAAATCGCCAACAGAGGGTTGTAGTAAATGGAGCCTTTTCGTCATGGACACCTGTTTTGAGTGGAGTTCCACAGGGCAGTGTACTCGGTCCCGTACTTTTCACTATTTTTATCAATGACATGCCATCTGTGATTGAATCTGACATTTCTTTATTTGCGGATGATACTAAAGCTTATAGAACCATAACACATGCAGATGATTGTAAAGAACTACAACAAGACCTTAACTTACTGCAGCAGTGGTCAGAAACATGGCAGGTCCGATTTAATCCTCAAAAATGTTCTGTAATGCACATAGGCCATACTCACTTTAATACTTCCTATCAAATGATAGATGATGGGAAAACTCTAAAATTACATGACGAACATATAATCAATGACCTAGGCGTGTCAATAGATACAAAACTAACATTTGAGAGCCATATAGAGAAGATAACTTCCAAGGCTAATAAAATGACAGGCATAATATGGCGTACATTCCAATATATAGATGAAGACCTGTTCATGAAACTTTATCCAACATTAATACGTTCTCACCTGGAGTATGTTGCCCTTGTATGGTCACCAAACACATGGAAACAAGCAGAAAAACTTGAAAAAATTCAGAGACGAGCTACGAAAATGGTGCCCAACTTAAAAAATCTAAATTACCAGGCAAGATTGGAATATTTAGAACTACCAAGTCTAGTATACAGAAGAATAAGAGGGGATCTTATAAATGTCTATAAGTACATGCATAACCTGTATACTGTGGACTCTAGAAAACTTCTAATTATCCGTCCAAGAAAGAGAACTAGAGGTCATAAATTTACATTACTAAAACCAAGAGCAAATACATCCCTTAGACAAAACTTTTTCTCTAACCGTGTCATAGACTGGTGGAACTCCCTGACGCCTGAAGTTGTTGAAGCTCCATCTCTAAATAGTTTTAAAACCAGACTAGATAAACTATTTATTCAACATCCTGTATACTATAATTATAGAGCTCTAGATAAACCATGTAATCCAAAAATGACTATTAGATAATGTAGCTCATCACCAAATTTATTGAATTAGCTGATAATAGGATACAATGTCATAAAAAGCTGTACATGTTATGATTATGATTATTATGATTATGATAAACTATTGTGCAACTCAAGTTGCAACTATTCGTTACCCTGCTCGTGCCAGGGGTGAGCCCATCGAGGCTGGCGTTCCGAGTACAGATTACAGGGGGTAGTCACGTGATTTGTGCAGCGGGAACATTAAAATGTCGCAGGCAAAAGTTACCGAGTTTTTTTCTAGTCGGAAGCCGAGAACTAATGCATCTAAGCGCAGAAAAATTTCCGTACCCGCGACTGATCAAGCAGTTAAAGAGCACACATCCGTTATACCGGTAGCTGATTCAACAAAGATGCGTGTTCCCGAGATTATTGCTAGAAACACCGAGACAAAAGCACAGATCCCGGAAACATATCACACTTTCAAAGTAAACAATACTATTGCACCAAGACGATCAAGTCGTTCCGTAATCAAATCTGTTGCTCGATCACCCAAGCTTACAAGATCTGCACAAAAGAAGGTAAAAGCAATATCGTCGTCAAAAATAAACCCAATTGAAGAAGCCTTTAAAAAGATCAAAGCGACAATCGATACATCCACATTAGGACTAGGCTGCCCAAATGAAACTAAGTGCACTGAAGCAATAACATCAACTGGTTCAACTAAAGAGATTGCATATATGAACCAACTACAATGTGTTATTACACACAGTGACGGACATCAAGAGGAGGTAACGTCATCCTGGGATGATCATGATGCTGCAGCAAAGAATCGTGTGACCACAACCCCAACAAAGACTCTAAGACTAAACTCATCATCCATGCCAGAAAGAAAACGTAAGCGGCAGTTGAAGAACAGCATTGAACAAAGTGAAGTACAAGCAAAAACCCCAACAAAGTCTCATGCAATAGAGACAACTTCAGAATTGGCAGTAAAGGAACATACAAGCGGTAGAAAGAAAAAGCTCTTTCTGTCAGAAGTCTCGGAGGTATTTATAATAGAGTAGATTTATTTGCTATTGATGGCAAAAGAGCTAATCAGCATGCTTTATTTATGTCCAGTGTTCATTTGGTATCTTGACTTTTCGTACCATGTTGAAGATAATCAGACTGAACGCTATTGTTACCTCGTGCATCAACAAGCTTTAGTCACAATCGTATACAGCTTTAACGACTATATCCTCGATTCCTCGCCCCCCCCCTCCCCCCCAAACCCTTCCCGTAAAGATATAGGGGGCAGAATGCACCGTGTACATATATCTAGATGATTAAGTCATTCAAACCGCCAACTATCTTCAAATTTCTTTAAATTTAGTATAACTATATACATGTATACTGGTCATCATTCTTCTAGGACTGAGCGGTGAAGCAATATATTGCAAACCAATGTCACGCACTGATGGTTTCAAAACCACTTATGAAATATAAATATCGAAAAACCGAATATGAACATATTTTTTGTTTTTAGTATCATCATTGTTATCTCACATGGACAGTCAACTTTTTCTGTAAATGAAAGCCATGGTTCTCAAGAACCACTGGGCCGATTTCAATAATATTTGCAGGAAGCATCCGTAGTGCATGGGGATCTAAGTTTGTTCAAAGGAAGCCGATCTGCCAATTTGGCTAGTGGCCATCTTGGATTTTGACCGATTTTTCTCTGAAAACACTTGGCGGATTGATTTAAAAACTCATCTAGGGTAAGAGCTGAACCACGTTTGTTCAAGGGAACATGATTGGCCAAGTGCTTCGGCACCCATCTTGGATGACTTACTTTTAGTGAAAACGACTTCTCCAGAGCTGCTGAATGGATCGGGCCAAAATTTGAGAGATATGATTAGGGACTAAGGGCTATTAAACTTTGGTCAAGTGAAGTTGATGCTTGAAAAAACCATGGCCACTATTCTTGTTAGAATTCTGGTAAAATCCTGCGTATATTCTACTTATAGCTGATGGCCTTTTAGTTGAAATGCCTATGGTCCAGGTGAGCAATACAGGCCTTGTTTGTTTCTATTTGTTTGTTTATTAGCCCTTTAATGGTAAAGATTTGTTAAGAAAACTGAAATTTTAATTTAGCGATTGTCCAATCATGAGTCAAGCGATTAGAATCAGACCTGGGGTCAAATGCAAATGCATTTAAATACTTTTTTCAAGGATTTGCATTTGAAGATTTCAAATCACAACTATTTGCATTTGCATTTAAATACTTTTGTTAAAGTCTTTGAAATTCAAATAGTTTTCAAATGCTTTTTCAAATACTTTTCATATAATATATATATATATATATATATATATATATATATATATATATATATATATATATATATATATATATATATAGAGACACCTGGATCTTCCAAACAAAGTAAATTAAAAATATTCCCAAACCTTAATTAATCATAAAGAATTTGTATCTGATTTGTGGTCGTGAAACCCCTTTGACCACTGAAATATCAGCTTCCCAAAGTCAATTTCATATGTTAACTGGTGTACATTCTGGAAACAAAATTGCTGTAAAATGTTGGTATCTAATGTGACAGCAACATATTTCAAACACATTCTCAAATGTACACCATACATTTTTCTACTGACCCTGCATCAATTACATTTCGCATTAATGTGATAAGGGTAGTATGATAGTAGCTATATTGTGTCAGTTTGTGAAATCATAATCAAAACAAACAATATTAAATGCAATCTTTAAAATAAATAGTTACATTTTCTATATTGCTTTTTGATATACAGAATTTGGGATGTAGTGGGTTAAATTGTGCATATGAGATGTTAATTCCCATTAAGCAATAGCGCTTTCTAGAATCAAACCAAACAGAAAACTTATCTTGAAGACAATTTGACTGGAAGCCAGTGCTGCCTTAGGCAGCAACAACTAGCATGCACATTAGTTTCAAACTATATACCAGAATTTGTCCTACATCATAAAGGCTTGTGTCAGGTTTATGCATAGAACTGTTTGTCTATAGGGTTAAATGATTGTATGAACTAGTTCAGCATATACCAGGCTGTGATTATAAGTGACCAGGCATTTGTGGGAGAATGAATAGAAAACGGCACGAAGGCGTTGAAGCAATAAAATTATACTCCATGTGTGGGAGCATAGATTTAAACAGCTCTAACTTTTCAATGATGCAAACAATTTTTCATGACAGCAAATATTCAGTTGAATATTTTGAAATTCATTTATTTATACGCTGTTGCTGCCTAAGGCAGCAAAATATTCCAGTCAAATTATTTTCAAAGTAGTCAAACTGCTTTTCTGTGTGGTTGCTTTGAACATGTGATTTAAAGTATTCTATCAGTGAAAGGGCTAATGGAATAAATTTCTCAACAAGATGAAGAATGTACATTTGACAACAATTGGACTGTATTGGTTCCTGTGGGAGAAATTACTTTCTGTCAAATAATTTTCAAAGTAACACAATTTTAACTACAAGAAAATATATAGTTTATTTAACCCTCTGGGCCCTACCAAGAATTTACAAAAAGTACTACAAACCCTACAGCCAAAAGCCGGAAACTTGCTTAGAACCCTAGCCTATAAGCGGTAGTGGCGTGATAGTGGCGTAGCGCTACCATGCCAATTATATTAACTATTATTGCAAAGTAACAGCTCACTTTATATAAAACTATATATCATTAGAAAGGGCAATAAAATTCCTTTAAGTACGTTAAGAAGAATCTGTACGTTATCCCTGTTAGGGCCTATCGTGTTTTGGGTGGACTCTTTTGTCACATGTCTACATAGTCCTTCGGTTCAAGATCAGTAACATTTCACGATCTCTTTAGGGTTTTGGGATATTCTCATCCTCCCTTCATTAATCCCTTCCATCTTGGAACCTATCCCTTGTACTTCAGGTTCTAGCTGGTAAACTCTTTAATCGTTTAGGATCTGGTTGTTTTAAACATCTTACCTGCAGAGCATCCTGGTTATTAGCAATAGCTTCAGCTAGCCATCTTTCGGAAATTCATGCCTTATCTGCTGATTGGGATAGTTTTCAAGTTACGGGTATTAGCATTATCCTCTATCCTAGCAAGCCTGGAAATAAGGTGCGTGTCAAGGACATTGTCAGGCACCAAATTATCAAATGTCAGGCACAGTCTTGCCTCTTCCTGACATTTTGGCATGTACAGATTGAAACAGTCCCAGTAGATACAGTGTGCAACAAAAGAGTCTGCATACAAATGTTGACAAATCGATAAAATATGCATCTACCGTAGGTGTATCATGATCATTATAACACATGTTTAGATGCTTTTTGACATGTTTCTAAAAAGTTCAAGTAAAGAACACTGAAGTAGAATAGTGTTGACAGCCAGCAAATTCTGGATGTCTGGTACTAAGTAGCTGGTGCCTGGCAAAGTGTTGGATACTGTTGAAAAAGTTATTTCCAGGCCTGTCCTAGGTCAGAATTTCTGTCCAAACTCAGTTGAGTTTTTAGATAAACCCATCATACTTCATAGGCTTTCTGCTTTATCTCCAGGCGACTATCTCCCTGTTAGGGCTGTCTATATTTACAAATTCCATTCAACTTGCAAACGATCCGATGATAGTCATCTTTGGGTTACGTGTGCAGTAGGCTTTGCAGGTTTCTGCCCACACTGGTCGGGATTAGCCACCACTCAACAATTTTAACCAGCACTAAAGACTACGCTATCTTTTTTAACCACCACTTTTCACATATTTTGTTGAAATTAAGCTTTATTTCAAGGAACTTTGTAAAATTTCTATAAAAATGTCCGGCACTAATTTCATCCTGGGCAGAACCCTGGCTTTGATAGTCCTGCCTCTTTAACCACTATTTCACATTGGTTTGTTGATAGTGATACTATTAAAATTTGCCATGAATCAGCTTCTCCCGGGGACAATTCATTAGTTGGTGTTAAGGCCCATGATGTTAGGGGCTTTGCCACTTCTTGTGCCCTTTTTTATGGATCGCTTGATGATTTCATTCAAGTTGCTATCTGGAAATCAGAGAATTCTTTATTAATTTCTATCTTAAGATTCTGGTGCTTCTTCCTTCTATAAAAATATTCAGAAGGTAGCTTCAGGGATCTTGACTCTTATTTCTTCATCATCTTCTCTTCCTTCATAATCTTCATTCGTTAAGATATTTTATTTTTCATCACACTTTATTTTTATTCATTTCATTCTTGCATGATCATCTGTTCTCTTGTATTCTTGGAGTAGTTTAATGTCCTCCTTTCTGCTCTCATTCTTTCTTCTGTACCCTTTCTATTAGGGTTATTTATGAGAGTAATTCTGAGGAATTACCGTCATTTGTAGTATTTTACTCTACTTGTTTTTGCTAACTTCGTATTCATACTTTCTATTTTTTTACATCAATTTTGCGCAAAAATTCGCGTCATTCCGGGCTTTGCGCAATGTTGAAATGTGTGTTTGAGCAATAGTAATGCAAGGAGGTAGGTTGTAATGTAGTAATAACGATCAGACGACCCAGAGGGTCTGGTCTTATGTTTTACTGATTACATACACCTACCTCCTTGCATTACGGCCCACCTCAAGCCTCCCCTGTCCAATTTTTTTTTGTGGGGCGTGCTTGAGGCTTCATTTTGATGGTCATATCTTGTTAGAATAGTTATATTCAGCATAAGATATTCATTATATTCTTCAGCCTTTGGGTATACCTGGATATGTCAGTTTTTGACATATTTGGCTATTTCTGAAAGAAATTTCCCGTCATGTAATGTAGAATATTTAGGTTAATTTTAATTTCAGTTTTAGTCAGATATTCAGAGTCGAGTAGTGATAGGATCATCTGCCTCTTCATGGATCTGCATAACGCTTGATTATATGACTGGAATCGTCAAAGGAATGAAGTCTTGTTTGCTACCATCAATGTCATGTGATAGCTATCAGCCAATGAGATTGTCACTGTGCTTAATGACCTACTCAGTGGCTCCGGGTATTGGATTAACCCTCTTCTTGCCTCATTCTGAGATATAGCATTCAAGCGAATTACTATGGATCTCATCATTAGAGCGTATGGAGATTCCTGAAGAAGCCTTCAGTCACTCTGTAAGCACAATACCCAGCAAACATGGGCTGTAAAAAATTCATCCTACTGCGCGTCCCTTCAGATTCATAGTACTTAAAGGACAATTCCGGGATTGGTAAAAGTGTACATTATTTGAAAGACTATTATATGACTAACATATTGGATCATAAATAAAAACAATAGACAAATAATACGAGTAATTAAACCATCGTAAACATGGGATTATTTTATCTCCCGGGCGGCGCCATTTTCTTGCAACGAGAGCTAGATTTCACGAGATCCTGACGTCATCCCCACATCAAGCTATCCTTGCCAAGCACGAAGGCTGTAGAGTAAATATGTATATGCATGGAGGGCTAAAATGTGCTAATTTGTTATCGTTAGGACATTGTCCAGTTAAGCTAGTAAGTTTTTCAAGTAATTCTAGTATCCGAAGTCGGTGGGGAATCGTTAACCCCTAGACCACTGGGGCATAGATTCCGTTTTCTCTCTCCTCTCAGAATGTGTTCATTTTGGTAACAATGCTGCTGTAGGTCATTGATGTGCACGACAGCAACACGTTTCAGCATCATTTTTTTTCCAAAATGTACCTCGGCACTATCTCTGTAAGTAGGCTATTACACATTGTACACCATGCGATAAGGGTTAAATGAAGTGGCACACTTGACACGTGCGTATTGTCAAATTACTCAGCCGACTCAAGATACCATTATATAGCGTGTGTCGCAATCAGTGTAAATATATATTCCATGAAAATATATGATATGATAATATTGCCAGAACCACAGAACCGATTGTAATAATTCTGATACCTACCTGTAGCTGCAAATTCTAAAATTCATCCAATGCTAGGGATGTTAGAATTGGCCTAGTGGTTCAGAAGATACACTTTGCGGGAAAGACTAAACCAGCAAAATTTCAAACAAAAATTTCAGGATGGGCTCTATTCATCATCCCATATCAGAATGAGTATTACAGCTACAATGACAGAATTTGTTGTGCCGACACTTTACAATGGTATCACATAACGGGAACAATTTCATCAAAATATCTTAATTATTGAAATTACTACAGCTTGCCGGGCAATATTAATTGACGATGAAAATTCCCAGATTTTATGTCAAAATGTTAATTCATTTGGTGATATCTCTGGCAATATTCACGTGAGCCAAATTATAATAGGTCAGGCAAATAGCCATTTCTCCTTCGATCAATACTCACCATTCTCTTACTTCTGATATACAGCTGGCCTTGACAGCGGCTCTAGGATTATAAACTTAGAAAGCTTTACCGACTCCTGGGAACCGGGTACTCGGCTCCCAACTGCCGAGTACCCGTTTACCATAGAGCTCATTCTTGTTTGCATAGCAACAAGAGCAATACATGCTTTCTGCATTGAGGATTTTAGTGTTTTTTGTGAAAGAAAATCTAAGTCTTTAATCTGTGATAGTTTGTGTGTTCGTGAAAGGATTAACTAAAGGATACTATGGAGAATACCACCGAAGATAACCAGGTTGTATCGTTCTTTATTATCCATAGTTAAAAGACTTAGGTCTCTAAATTTCGCTGTGTCGCATGTTCCAATTTCTGACCCCATAGAATCTGGGACGTGTGCTAACAACGATATATGCCAGACGATCGCCTTCTTTAACCCCCAACAGGCGATCGGCAGATATGAAAATAGGTGTTATGCTACGGTATTTCTAACACGAATATCGGCTGACGTCGTTCTCCGTAGGATCCGAGCGGGTGACGTCACACCCGGTCGCTCGGATGTTTATGTGAAGAAAAATTTTTCATTAATTCGCGCATCTTGTTCTGGGTGCTGCGTACTAAAAATGGTACCGGAAACTTTAGAATGATCAAGTTTACGTGCGATCACGATCGGTTTGCAATGATCGGTGGTTTCAAAATTCTTGAGTAGATGCGTGGTCTGCGGTTTTACCGTGTGATACAGCAGTTTGTTATACATTTTGTTGTTTTCTTCACATATCGTGCTGCTTTCGTTAGGAGTATAATTTATATTGATTAGTAAATATACCCCGAATGCTATGTGATATGATTCCTGGAGCCGTTACACATCCTGGAGGATCTATTATGGGTGTGTTTAATTCCCGCCTCGTTCTTGTCGTCATGGTCAATGCGATCGTTGTTGTAACGTGGCGGAGTGGGGTGCGGGAGGGTTACAGTTAATTTATGAGTCAAATTATTTGAAAATTAATTGTCTGCCTTCCATCCGGGTCTCGTTCCGCTTGTTTATTGTAGGTTTGTGCTTATGTTATAGGCCAAGCCAGCCCCGCCATCATGTGACGAATGCCATACGTTTGTCCGTGTCGTGTTGAAGGACCATGTCTGTTTTAGGTGTTCCCTGTGTAATATTGATCATAGGTGTAATGTTTGTGCAGTGTGGTCCGTTGAGATGATGGTTAAGTTCCTTGCCAGAAGGACTTGGCTGGGTCTGACGCGGGGTCAGGCGGTCCCAGAGTAAATCGTGGAGCGCCCGGTTCGGCCGGTGCGGGTGCTCCACGTCCCCAGCTGGAGGTGGCGGAGATGGCACCGCCGGCGTGGTTTGGTCCGGCTGTGCAGGTTTTTTCTGCATAGCGTTCTGCCCACGCTGGTGTCGTCCCTGCTACCAAAGGTTGGGGGGCAGTTTCTCCCCATGCCTGGTACGGATCCTGTCCTCGGACAGGATTCTGGACTGGTTACCGAGGGGGCCGTCTCGTACGGCCCCCTGGCAGTCCCGTCTGGCTTCGGCCAGACGGGTTTCTGTTTCTCTGCGGCCACCTCCGGGTGGTCCAGTAGCGGTGGCCGGTCCATCAGGTGTGGGAGCCGTCCGCCAGGACGGTTCCACGGTTGACTCGTCTAGTGACGACTCTTCGGAGTCTGAAGACGAGGAGGCCGAGGAGGAGAGGTTGCTGCGGCCCGTGAAGCCGCAGGTGGAGAATATGGAGGTTGATTCCGTCCTAGACGGAACCGGCCTCCATTTGTCTGGTTTGGCGCAAGCCAGGTCAGCGGCTCCGCCTGTGGCTGAGGCAAATCCGTTACCGTGCACCAGTTCCGTGCGGCTTGGTTTGGCACCAGCCGTCACGGGAACGGGTGTGCCGGGCCGGGCGTGGTACTCACCTATCTCGCCTGGTCCGGCAGTCGGACGTGGGGTGCCGTTGGCGCCCGTGTCCGGCTATGGTTCCGCGACTGCTACGGGTCCGTACGGTTTTCCGTGCGGACCTACCCCATGGACCGGAGTGTTTCATGGGGTGGCGGCGGAACCGTGTGGTACCGGAGTGCCTGGCGTGTCAGCCGTGGCTCCTTGCTGGGAGGCCGTGGCTGGCAGACCCGTGAGCACGTCAACGGGTGACGTGTTTGCGGGGGTGTCTTCATCTGAGGTAGATTGGTCAGATGCTCTGGCGTGGCTAGCCAGGGTTGACCCGTCTGGTTTCGGCCACGGCCGATGAAGATGCGCCCCGTCCGTCGGTTGCGTCGATCAGGACGGGGATTTTGCCCGCGGCCCGGATCCAGTCGGTGGGACTGGATCCACGGTTCATAGAATGGTTGGATGCTATTTATAGCAAACAACTGATGACCAAGGGTCAGCTCCCTGCGGCCTCCAGGGAGGTGCGGGCAAGATGTCGTATTCCGCGGGGGGAATACGACAGGTATGGTGTAGTCCCGTCGGTCACGGAGGATGACCGATGGGTACTGGGCGTCCAGAGTGCCGTGGCGGGTCACCCCGGTCCGGCACTTGTGGACAAGTCTCCGGTACACCAGGAAGAAGTCCTGTCCCTATGCGATGAGGGTGTGAGGGCAGCGATGAGCGCTGTCAACCACTCTTATCGTCTCCTTCAGTCGGTGTGGGCTGAAGTGGGGCAGGCCACCTGTGGCGCTTTCATGTGTCAATGACGGCCTGGTGCTGTCGATGGACGCATTGGCAAGGGTGCAAGCGCGTGTGACGAAATCCAGGAGGCAAATGGTCATTGACCATATGCGTCCGGCTACGGCAGTCAGGGAGCGTCTTCTTGGGACGCCCCTGACAGGGCCTAGCATCTTCGGTGGCCAAGCGCGGGCCATCTTAGAGGATACCGCCAGTATCGCGCAGAATCGGTTAGCGGTAAACCTACAGCTAGAGCTAGTGCGGCAAGCGCACGCACTAGGGCCTGTGGGGAAACCGCTAACGGGACAACCTTCAAAGGAGCAGAAGAAGCATAAGGGCAAGGCGAAAGCTAGGCCTGTTGCGACTTCTGCTTCAGCTGGGTTTTCAGAGCCGCCGCCGGCGAAGAAGCCCAGGAAGGTTGTAGAGGCGCCTACCCTCCCCAATGTTGCTCCTGACCGCCCTAGAGGCGGGAAGGGCAAGGGGAAGGGTAAGGGTAAGGCCTCAAAGGGCGGACAGAAGGGGCCGAAGCGTACCTGAGGGTACGAAAGCTCCCTTCATATCCGCCTGGATCGCGCCTGTGCGACAGGAACAGCGGTGCCAGTTATACCCGTCGTGCCTAGAACGAAATGGTTCTCTCTCTCGTTAAGAAAGAGGGGGGGGGGGGGTGCGGACTGCGAGCCGGACAACCCCGTTAGACGTCGAGGTGTCTATGGTGGGTGGAAGGCTCATGCGTTTCGTCGAGGCCTGGCAAGGTGTGACGTCAGACAGTCTGGTCCTGGGATGGTTATCCCAGGGTTACATGCCGGAGTGGTGGGACTTTCCACCACAAAATCTGTCTTTGGCACCTGTCTGTACACCCGTACCAAGGGAGCCAGACAAGTTAGAAGCCGTTCAAAAGGAAGTGTCGGGTTTGCTTCTGAAGGGAGCAATAAAACCAGCAAACCGAAACACTCCAGGCTTCTATTCAAACATGTTCCTTGTCCCCAAGAGCACAGGGGGATGGAGACCCATACTCAATCTCAGGCCATTAAATTGGTTTATCCATACGCCTCGGTTCCAGATGGAAACGCCGAGGTCGGTAATGCGGGATTGAGGAAAGGAATGTGGTGTGTATCGATCGATATGAAAAATGCATATTTCCACATTCCTATGAATCGGAGTTGGCACAGGTTTCTGAGATTTGCGTTTCAGAATCAAGTATGGGAGTTTACAGTTCTCCCGTTTGGCCTGTCGACAGCTCCGAGGGTTTTCACAAGAGTGGTCCTTGCGGTGACAGCGTTTCTCAGAAAAGAGAACCTGGCGCTACACACCTACATAGACGACTGGCTGCTCAAGGCAGACTCGGCAGCCAGGTTGAACGTGGATACTGCTCTGACTCTGAAGTTACTTTCAGATCTACGCTGCATAGTCAACGAGGAGAAATCCAAGTTGACGCCCACTCAACGTTTCGTTTATTTGGGGATGCGATTGGACGTCGAGGAGGGCAGGGTTTACCCGTCAGAGCCCAGAGTGGTGTCTCTGTTAGCCATCCTCAAGAGTTTTCGAGTGGGAAACCACATTCAGGCGAGGCGGTTCCTTCAGATGCTGGGCATGATGGTCTCCATGGAGCAGGTTATCCCGTACGCTGCTCTAATGCGAAGGCCTATCCAGTTGTATCTGATGTCTCTGTGGAAACAGAGAACAGAAGCCCTGTCAAAACTGGTGCCAGTTTTGGAGCCGATAATATCGCATCTTCTATGGTGGAAACAGCGTCAGAATCTCCTATTAGGGGTTTCGCTGCACCTACCCCAACCCCAGCTGTCCGTCTACACGGATGCATCGCTGGAAGGGTGGGGTGCCTGCCTGGGAGAACACCAGGTCTCGGGCACATGGACTCTCCCGGAGAGTCAGCTGCATATCAATCTGTTGGAAATTATGGCAGTGGAACTAGCGTTGGAAGAGTTCCTTCCGATGATCAGGGGCAGGGTGATATTGATACGGTCAGTCAATTCGACAGTAGTATCATATATAAATCGCCAAGGCGGGACCAGGTCGCCCACTCTGTGTATCAGGGTGTGGCACTTGATTCAATGGTGCAGGAATTACTCGGTTGTTTTGAAAGCAGCTCGTATTCCTGGCCGATTGAACATTCTGGCGGATGCTTTGTCTCGCAGACAGAGAATCCTGCCAACAGAATGGTCCCTCAACCCTCCAGTTCTGCGACGGATCTTCGAGCATTGGGGCAAACCCAACGTGGGCTTGGTCGCCACAAAGGATAATGCTCAAATCATGACATATGTCTCGCCGATTACAGATCCAAATGCCGTCGATACAGATGCTCTGGCGATAAGCTGGAGAGGGATGCACGCTTACGCGTACCCACCCACCATTCTTCTACCGAAGGTATTGGTGAAGGTCAGGGAGGAACCGTGTCTGGTCCTGCTAATAGCGCCGTATTGGCCGAGCAGGGCGTGGTTCACGGATCTTCTAGATCTGCTGGTGGAAAATCCTGTGCGGTTGCCCGAGATTCCGAACATAATCTCCCAGGCCAAGGGACGCTTCCTACACGAGCGTCCCGAAATGTTCAATTGACTGCGTGGATGTTATCAAACAACGTTCCACGTCGGAAGGCTTTTCTCGACAGGCTGCTGATTTCATCGCGGCTGCGAGAAGGAGGTCAACCTTCAAGTCATATAACAACAAGGTTAACAGATTTGCAGACTGGTGTGAAGAAAAGGGTATTGATACCTTTCAATCCACTATCAGCAAATAGCAGACTTTCTCTGTGAGCTGTTCTTTTGAGGACTAGCTCCCGTCACAGTTGCTGGATACAAGTCAGCTTTGGCATCAGTTATCCCTTGTCTAGCCAACAGGGATAGTCCAGAGGTGGCCCAGTTAAATGTGATGTTGAAGGGAATGAGCAATCTCCGACCGAGACAACCGGTAGTCATTCCAGCCTGGAGTCTATCTTTAGTGCTTAATGTACTGGCCAAGCACCCTTTCGAACCGTTGCGTTCGGCTAGTCTAAAGCATTTGACTCTAAAGGCGGTCTTTCTATTGGCAGCTTCCTCAGCTAGAAGGCGCAGTGAGATCCATGCGCTTTCGGCAGAGAGGAACCGATTTATTGTTTCTGGAGAAGGTCTGCGTCTTCTGCCAAGAGCAGAGGTTATGTCAAAGAACCAATCTTTGAGATATCCCGGCAAACCGATCATTATACCGAAGTTAACTAGGTTTGATCGTGATGCCAGTGTCTGGTGCCCGGTCCGTGCTTTGACTAAGTACAAGAAACGGACTGACTCGTTACGGTCGAACGATAGACATCTGTGGATCTGCCATAAAAAGTCTTATGGCACCGCATCCATGGATACTATCTCTCGTTTGGTGGTCGAATGCATTCAGACTACTCACGAGATGGCGACTGGGCACCAGGTGCAAGGCGTAAGGGCACACAATGTCAGAGGAATAGCCGCCTCGACCGCCCTTTACAATGGTGTTCCATGATAGGACATCATGGCCGTTGCACAATGGCACTGTGAGTCCTCATTCACGGATTACTATATGAGGGATGTGTCAGACTCAGCCAATCCACTCGCTTTAGCTGTTTTCAAACGATAGTTAGTGACCACACTGCTTTTCACCCTTTTCTCACTTTGGTAAGAAAAGAACCTAAAGCAGGCATGGTCAGGCGAGAGGATGTCAACCAGATTGTGTCACCGATGGCCGAACCGGTGAATGGTTGGAGGCGGTACGTCTGAAGTCCAATTATCATAAGGTAATTCAATAAGTGAGAGTTTTTTGTATTATGTATATGTATCATGTTCATTCATCTTATATATTCATGCTCATTCCCAGGCTAATACATGGAATATGCAGGGAGTAGTTAACCCTCTTGGCATATTTGTGTTTTCAGGCGAGATACATGTTCGTTAGTTCTCTCCCTTTTGTTAGGAGGAAAAAGGGGTGGGGGGGGGGCTGTGACGCGAATGTAATTCGGTTCCGTGAACTTGACGGTCCTTTTAGGTCTCCGTTAGTCAAGTTTGAAGTCTAAAATCTTTCTCCAAGGGGCAAAATTAGCATTTATGGCTTGCCCCTTCCCACCAGGTTACTGATCAAATCTGGTGTATATCAGAAGTAACAGAATGGTGAGTATTGATCGAAGGAGAATGCAGGAAATGTCAATTTCCCTTTCTCCGAGATTTAACAATACTCACCATTCTGTTACGGACCCAGCCTCCCAGCCCCACGGAGGCAAGCCATAGTTTTCTCTTGTTTGGTGGCTATGCATACAATATGAGCTCTATGGTAAACGGGTACTCGGCAGTTGGGAGCCGAGTACCCGGTTCCCAGGAGTCGGTAAGGCTTTCTAAGTCTAATCCTAGAGCCGCTGTCAAGGCCAGCTGTATATCAGAAGTAACAGAATGGTGAGTATTGTTAGATCTCGGAGAAAGGGAAATTGACATTTCCTGCAAATCATGACATATGTCTCGCCGATTCCAGATCCAAATGCCGTCGATACAGACGCTCTGGCGATAAGCTGGAGAGGGATGCACGTTTACGCGTACCCACCCACCATTCCTCTACCGAAGGTATTGGTGAAGGTCAGGGAGGAGCCGTGTCTGGTCCTGCTAATAGCGCCGTATTGGCCGAGCAGTGCGTGGTTCACGGATCTTCTAGATCTGCTGGTGGAAAATCCTGTGCAGTTGCCCGAGATTCCGAACATAATCTCCCAGGCCAAGGGACGCTTCCTACACGAGCGTCCCGAAATGTTCAAATTGACTGCGTGGATGTTGTCAAACAACGTTCCACGTCGGAAGGCTTTTCTCGACAGGCTGCTGATTTCATCGCGGCTGCGAGAAGGAGGTCAACCTTCAAGTCATATAACAACAAGGTTAACAGATTTGCAGACTGGTGTGAAGAAAAGGGTATTGATACCTTTCAATCCACTATTCAGCAAATAGCAGACTTTCTCTGTGAGCTGTTCTTTGCAGGACTAGCTCCCGTCACAGTTGCTGGATACAAGTCAGCTTTGGCATCAGTTATCCCTTGTCTAGCCAACAGGGATAGTCCAGAGGTGGCCCAGTTAAATGTGATGTTGAAGGGAATGAGCAATCTCCGCCCGAGACAACCGGTAGTCATTCCAGCCTGGAGTCTATCTTTAGTGCTTAATGTACTGGCCAAGCACCCTTTCGAACCGTTGCGTTCGGCTAGTCTAAAGCATTTGACTCTAAAGGCGGTCTTTCTATTGGCAGCTTCCTCAGCTAGAAGGCGCAGTGAGATCCATGCGCTTTCGGCAGAGAGGAACCGATTTATTGTTTCTGGAGAAGGTCTGCACTGCGTCTTCTGCCAAGAGCAGAGGTTATGTCAAAGAACCAATCTTTGAGATATCCCGGCAAACCGATCATTATACCGAAGTTAACTAGGTTTGATCGTGATGCCAGTGTCTGGTGCCCGGTCCGTGCTTTGACTAAGTACAAGAAACGGACTGACTCGTTACGGTCGAACGATAGACATCTGTGGATCTGCCATAAAAAGTCTTATGGCACCGCATCCATGGATACTATCTCTCGTTTGGTGGTCGAATGCATTCAGACTACTCATGAGATGGCGACTGGGCACCAGGTGCAAGGCGTAAGGGCACACAATGTCAGAGGAATAGCCGCCTCGACCGCCCTTTACAATGGTGTTCCATGATAGGACATCATGGCCGTTGCACAATGGCACTGTGAGTCCTCATTCACGGATTACTATATGAGGGATGTGTCAGACTCAGCCAATCCACTCGCTTTAGCTGTTTTCAAACGATAGTTAGTGACCACACTGCTTTTCACCCTTTTCTCACTTTGGTAAGAAAAGAACCTAAAGCAGGCATGGTCAGGCGAGAGGATGTCAACCAGATTGTGTCACCGATGGCCGAACCGGTGAATGGTTGGAGGCGGTACGTCTGAAGTCCAATTATCATAAGGTAATTCAATAAGTGAGAGTTTTTTGTATTATGTATATGTATCATGTTCATTCATCTTATATATTCATGCTCATTCCCAGGCTAATACATGGAATATGCAGGGAGTAGTTAACCCTCTTGGCATATTTGTGTTTTCAGGCGAGATACATGTTCGTTAGTTCTCTCCCTTTTGTTAGGAGGAAAAAGGGGTGGGGGGGGGCTGTGACGCGAATGTAATTCGGTTCCGTGAACTTGACGGTCCTTTTAGGTCTCCGTTAGTCAAGTTTGAAGTCTAAAATCTTTCTCCAAGGGGCAAAATTAGCATTTATGGCTTGCCCCTTCCCACCAGGTTACTGATCAAATCTGGTGTATATCAGAAGTAACAGAATGGTGAGTATTGATCGAAGGAGAATGCAGGAAATGTCAATTTCCCTTTCTCCGAGATTTAACAATACTCACCATTCTGTTACGGACCCAGCCTCCCAGCCCCACGGAGGCAAGCCATAGTTTTCTCTTGTTTGGTGGCTATGCATACAATATGAGCTCTATGGTAAACGGGTACTCGGCAGTTGGGAGCCGAGTACCCGGTTCCCAGGAGTCGGTAAGGCTTTCTAAGTCTAATCCTAGAGCCGCTGTCAAGGCCAGCTGTATATCAGAAGTAACAGAATGGTGAGTATTGTTAGATCTCAGAGAAAGGGAAATTGACATTTCCTGCAAATCATGACATATGTCTCGCCGATTCCAGATCCAAATGCCGTCGATACAGACGCTCTGGCGATAAGCTGGAGAGGGATGCACGTTTACGCGTACCCACCCACCATTCCTCTACCGAAGGTATTGGTGAAGGTCAGGGAGGAGCCGTGTCTGGTCCTGCTAATAGCGCCGTATTGGCCGAGCAGTGCGTGGTTCACGGATCTTCTAGATCTGCTGGTGGAAAATCCTGTGCAGTTGCCCGAGATTCCGAACATAATCTCCCAGGCCAAGGGACGCTTCCTACACGAGCGTCCCGAAATGTTCAAATTGACTGCGTGGATGTTGTCAAACAACGTTCCACGTCGGAAGGCTTTTCTCGACAGGCTGCTGATTTCATCGCGGCTGCGAGAAGGAGGTCAACCTTCAAGTCATATAACAACAAGGTTAACAGATTTGCAGACTGGTGTGAAGAAAAGGGTATTGATACCTTTCAATCCACTATTCAGCAAATAGCAGACTTTCTCTGTGAGCTGTTCTTTGCAGGACTAGCTCCCGTCACAGTTGCTGGATACAAGTCAGCTTTGGCATCAGTTATCCCTTGTCTAGCCAACAGGGATAGTCCAGAGGTGGCCCAGTTAAATGTGATGTTGAAGGGAATGAGCAATCTCCGCCCGAGACAACCGGTAGTCATTCCAGCCTGGAGTCTATCTTTAGTGCTTAATGTACTGGCCAAGCACCCTTTCGAACCGTTGCGTTCGGCTAGTCTAAAGCATTTGACTCTAAAGGCGGTCTTTCTATTGGCAGCTTCCTCAGCTAGAAGGCGCAGTGAGATCCATGCGCTTTCGGCAGAGAGGAACCGATTTATTGTTTCTGGAGAAGGTCTGCGTCTTCTGCCAAGAGCAGAGGTTATGTCAAAGAACCAATCTTTGAGATATCCCGGCAAACCGATCATTATACCGAAGTTAACTAGGTTTGATCGTGATGCCAGTGTCTGGTGCCCGGTCCGTGCTTTGACTAAGTACAAGAAACGGACTGACTCGTTACGGTCGAACGATAGACATCTGTGGATCTGCCATAAAAAGTCTTATGGCACCGCATTCATGGATACTATCTCTCGTTTGGTGGTCGAATGCATTCAGACTACTCACGAGATGGCGACTGGGCACCAGGTGCAAGGCGTAAGGGCACACAATGTCAGAGGAATAGCCGCCTCGACCGCCCTTTACAATGGTGTTCCATGATAGGACATCATGGCCGTTGCACAATGGCACTGTGAGTCCTCATTCACGGATTACTATATGAGGGATGTGTCAGACTCAGCCAATCCACTCGCTTTAGCTGTTTTCAAACGATAGTTAGTGACCACACTGCTTTTCACCCTTTTCTCACTTTGGTAAGAAAAGAACCTAAAGCAGGCATGGTCAGGCGAGAGGATGTCAACCAGATTGTGTCACCGATGGCCGAACCGGTGAATGGTTGGAGGCGGTACGTCTGAAGTCCAATTATCATAAGGTAATTCAATAAGTGAGAGTTTTTTGTATTATGTATATGTATCATGTTCATTCATCTTATATATTCATGCTCATTCCCAGGCTAATACATGGAATATGCAGGGAGTAGTTAACCCTCTTGGCATATTTGTGTTTTCAGGCGAGATACATGTTCGTTAGTTCTCTCCCTTTTGTTAGGAGGAAAAAGGGGTGGGGGGGGGGGGCTGTGACGCGAATGTAATTCGGTTCCGTGAACTTGACGGTCCTTTTAGGTCTCCGTTAGTCAAGTTTGAAGTCTAAAATCTTTCTCCAAGGGGCAAAATTAGCATTTATGGCTTGCCCCTTCCCACCAGGTTACTGATCAAATCTGGTGTATATCAGAAGTAACAGAATGGTGAGTATTGATCGAAGGAGAATGCAGGAAATGTCAATTTCCCTTTCTCCGAGATTTAACAATACTCACCATTCTGTTACGGACCCAGCCTCCCAGCCCCACGGAGGCAAGCCATAGTTTTCTCTTGTTTGGTGGCTATGCATACAATATGAGCTCTATGGTAAACGGGTACTCGGCAGTTGGGAGCCGAGTACCCGGTTCCCAGGAGTCGGTAAGGCTTTCTAAGTCTAATCCTAGAGCCGCTGTCAAGGCCAGCTGTATATCAGAAGTAACAGAATGGTGAGTATTGTTAGATCTCGGAGAAAGGGAAATTGACATTTCCTGCAAATCATGACATATGTCTCGCCGATTCCAGATCCAAATGCCGTCGATACAGACGCTCTGGCGATAAGCTGGAGAGGGATGCACGCTTACGCGTACCCACCCACCATTCCTCTACCGAAGGTATTGGTGAAGGTCAGGGAGGAGCCGTGTCTGGTCCTGCTAATAGCGCCGTATTGGCCGAGCAGTGCGTGGTTCACGGATCTTCTAGATCTGCTGGTGGAAAATCCTGTGCAGTTGCCCGAGATTCCGAACATAATCTCCCAGGCCAAGGGACGCTTCCTACACGAGCGTCCCGAAATGTTCAAATTGACTGCGTGGATGTTGTCAAACAACGTTCCACGTCGGAAGGCTTTTCTCGACAGGCTGCTGATTTCATCGCGGCTGCGAGAAGGAGGTCAACCTTCAAGTCATATAACAACAAGGTTAACAGATTTGCAGACTGGTGTGAAGAAAAGGGTATTGATACCTTTCGATCCACTATTCAGCAAATAGCAGACTTTCTCTGTGAGCTGTTCTTTGCAGGACTAGCTCCCGTCACAGTTGCTGGATACAAGTCAGCTTTGGCATCAGTTATCCCTTGTCTAGCCAACAGGGATAGTCCAGAGGTGGCCCAGTTAAATGTGATGTTGAAGGGAATGAGCAATCTCCGCCCGAGACAACCGGTAGTCATTCCAGCCTGGAGTCTATCTTTAGTGCTTAATGTACTGGCCAAGCACCCTTTCGAACCGTTGCGTTCGGCTAGTCTAAAGCATTTGACTCTAAAGGCGGTCTTTCTATTGGCAGCTTCCTCAGCTAGAAGGCGCAGTGAGATCCATGCGCTTTCGGCAGAGAGGAACCGATTTATTGTTTCTGGAGAAGGTCTGCGTCTTCTGCCAAGAGCAGAGGTTATGTCAAAGAACCAATCTTTGAGATATCCCGGCAAACCGATCATTATACCGAAGTTAACTAGGTTTGATCGTGATGCCAGTGTCTGGTGCCCGGTCCGTGCTTTGACTAAGTACAAGAAACGGACTGACTCATTACGGTCGAACGATAGACATCTGTGGATCTGCCATAAAAAGTCTTATGGCACCGCATCCATGGATACTATCTCTCGTTTGGTGGTCGAATGCATTCAGACTACTCACGAGATGGCGACTGGGCACCAGGTGCAAGGCGTAAGGGCACACAATGTCAGAGGAATAGCCGCCTCGACCGCCCTTTACAATGGTGTTCCATGATAGGACATCATGGCCGTTGCACAATGGCACTGTGAGTCCTCATTCACGGATTACTATATGAGGGATGTGTCAGACTCAGCCAATCCACTCGCTTTAGCTGTTTTCAAACGATAGTTAGTGACCACACTGCTTTTCACCCTTTTCTCACTTTGGTAAGAAAAGAACCTAAAGCAGGCATGGTCAGGCGAGAGGATGTCAACCAGATTGTGTCACCGATGGCCGAACCGGTGAATGGTTGGAGGCGGTACGTCTGAAGTCCAATTATCATAAGGTAATTCAATAAGTGAGAGTTTTTTGTATTATGTATATGTATCATGTTCATTCATCTTATATATTCATGCTCATTCCCAGGCTAATACATGGAATATGCAGGGAGTAGTTAACCCTCTTGGCATATTTGTGTTTTCAGGCGAGATACATGTTCGTTAGTTCTCTCCCTTTTGTTAGGAGGAAAAAGGGGTGGGGGGGAGGCTGTGACGCGAATGTAATTCGGTTCCGTGAACTTGACGGTCCTTTTAGGTCTCCGTTAGTCAAGTTTGAAGTCTAAAATCTTTCTCCAAGGGGCAAAATTAGCATTTATGGCTTGCCCCTTCCCACCAGGTTACTGATCAAATCTGGTGTATATCAGAAGTAACAGAATGGTGAGTATTGATCGAAGGAGAATGCAGGAAATGTCAATTTCCCTTTCTCCGAGATTTAACAATACTCACCATTCTGTTACGGACCCAGCCTCCCAGCCCCACGGAGGCAAGCCATAGTTTTCTCTTGTTTGGTGGCTATGCATACAATATGAGCTCTATGGTAAACGGGTACTCGGCAGTTGGGAGCCGAGTACCCGGTTCCCAGGAGTCGGTAAGGCTTTCTAAGTCTAATCTTAGAGCCGCTGTCAAGGCCAGCTGTATATCAGAAGTAACAGAATGGTGAGTATTGTTAGATCTCGGAGAAAGGGAAATTGACATTTCCTGCAAATCATGACATATGTCTCGCCGATTCCAGATCCAAATGCCGTCGATACAGACGCTCTGGCGATAAGCTGGAGAGGGATGCACGCTTACGCGTACCCACCCACCATTCCTCTACCGAAGGTATTGGTGAAGGTCAGGGAGGAGCCGTGTCTGGTCCTGCTAATAGCGCCGTATTGGCCGAGCAGTGCGTGGTTCACGGATCTTCTAGATCTGCTGGTGGAAAATCCTGTGCAGTTGCCCGAGATTCCGAACATAATCTCCCAGGCCAAGGGACGCTTCCTACACGAGCGTCCCGAAATGTTCAAATTGACTGCGTGGATGTTGTCAAACAACGTTCCACGTCGGAAGGCTTTTCTCGACAGGCTGCTGATTTCATCGCGGCTGCGAGAAGGAGGTCAACCTTCAAGTCATATAACAACAAGGTTAACAGATTTGCAGACTGGTGTGAAGAAAAGGGTATTGATACCTTTCAATCCACTATTCAGCAAATAGCAGACTTTCTCTGTGAGCTGTTCTTTGCAGGACTAGCTCCCGTCACAGTTGCTGGATACAAGTCAGCTTTGGCATCAGTTATCCCTTGTCTAGCCAACAGGGATAGTCCAGAGGTGGCCCAGTTAAATGTGATGTTGAAGGGAATGAGCAATCTCCGCCCGAGACAACCGGTAGTCATTCCAGCCTGGAGTCTATCTTTAGTGCTTAATGTACTGGCCAAGCACCCTTTCGAACCGTTGCGTTCGGCTAGTCTAAAGCATTTGACTCTAAAGGCGGTCTTTCTATTGGCAGCTTCCTCAGCTAGAAGGCGCAGTGAGATCCATGCGCTTTCGGCAGAGAGGAACCGATTTATTGTTTCTGGAGACGGTCTGCGTCTTCTGCCAAGAGCAGAGTTTATGTCAAAGAACCAATCTTTGAGATATCCCGGCAAACCGATCATTATACCGAAGTTAACTAGGTTTGATCGTGATGCCAGTGTCTGGTGCCCGGTCCGTGCTTTGACTAAGTACAAGAAACGGACTGACTCGTTACGGTCGAACGATAGACATCTGTGGATCTGCCATAAAAAGCCTTATGGCGCCGCATCCATGGATACTATCTCTCATTGGGTGCTCGAATGCATTCAGACTACTCACGAGATGGCGACTGGGCACCAGGTGCAGGGCGTAAGGGCACACGATGTTAGAGGAATAGCTGCCTCGACCGCCCTTTACAATGGTGTTCCGTTAGAGGACATCATGGCCGTTGCACAATGGCACTGTGAGTCCTCATTTACGGATTACTATATGAGGGATGTGTCAGACTCAGCCAATCCACTCGCTTTAGCTGTTTTGAAACGATAGTTAGTGACCACACTGCTTTTCCCCTTTTTTCACTTTGGTAAGAAAAGAACCTAAAGCAGGCATGGTCAAGCGAGAGGATATCAACCAGATTGTGTCACTGATGGCCGAACCGGTGAATGGTTGGAGGCGGTACGTCTGAAGTCCAATTATCATAAGGTAATTCAATAAGTGAGAGTTTTTTGTATTATGTATATGTATCATGTTCATTCATCTTATATATTCATGCTCATTCCCAGGCTAATACAAGCAATATGCAGGAAGTAGTTAACCCTCTTGGCATATTGGTGTTTTCAGGCGAGATACATGTTCGTTAGTTCTCTCCCTTTTCTTAGGAGGAAAAAGGGGGGGGGGCTGTGACGCGAATGTGATTCGGTTCCGTGAACTTGACGGTCCTTTTAGGTCTCCGTTAGTCAAGTTTGAAGTCTAAAATCTTTCTCCAAGGGGCAAAATTAGCATGTATGGCTTGCCCCTTCCCACCAGGTTACTGATCAAATCTGGTGTATATCAGAAGTAACAGAATGGTGAGTATTGATCGAAGGAGAATGCAGGAAATGTCAATTTCCCTTTCTCCGAGATCTAACAATACTCACCATTCTGTTACGGACCCAGCCTCCCAGCCCCACGGAGGCAAGCCATAGTTTTCTCTTGTTTGGTGGCTATGCAAACAATATGAGCTCTATGGTAAACGGGTACTCGGCAGTTGGGAGCCGAGTACCCGGTTCCCAGGAGTCGGTAAAGCTTTCTAAGTCTATAATCCTAGAGCCGCTGTCAAGGCCAGCTGTATATCAGAAGTAACAGAATGGTGAGTATTGTTAGATCTCGGAGAAAGGGAAATTGACATTTCCTGCATTCTTTCAGCTTTAAGTACACTCCAATTTAATGACAATACGCAAGGATAGAGTCTGCAAGACAAAAACCATCTCAGGCTGAATTTTACCAAAAAAGGATAACATAATCTCAGATCGTATAGATCTTAGATGAATAATTTTTGTTATATATTCCAGTCTTTTGAACCTCTTGTCCGATATTAACTTCCGTTATATCATATTAATCCCGAAGTCAGCACCTATTTAGAGATCCTAGAATCATTGGAATCGCTTCAGCGGTTCGTTTGCTATCATGATTTACGTATACTTCCTTAAAATATATACTTGCATCTATTGACCTCGCTCCTCCAGTCATAGCAATCATGGTGGTGCGGGGCTAGACGCGATAAAATGGCAGCGCCCAGATGTGCGAAAAATTGTCAATTTTACCGGCTTTATCTAGCGATAGTTGGTTACCCTAATTCTATCTGGTTATTATTCTGGCGCAATTTCATTAAACATGTAATAATCTTTCAAATAAAGCACACTTTATCATCCCGGAATTGTCCTTTAACCATTTAACTCTCGAATTTGTTCAAGAGAATTTCAATCTTCTTATAGATATCCATTTGCAGACTAAGAGAAGACTATTTTTTTGAAAATTTACCACTGGAATGACTGGATCGGTCATTGAGCCAGCCATTCCAGTGATACATTTTCAAATATAGTCTTCGCTTTGTCGGTAAATGGACATTTCTCAAGACCGTGTTTGGCTGATATGAGTGTTAAAGGGTTAAAACAGAACAGGATACCAATACTGAATGATAGAAATACTGATATACATCTATAGCAGGTTGTGTTAACATTGCTGATATGGTAGATTGAGACAAATTCAATTCATCCATACATTAAGTTTCCGTGTTATGTCAATATAAGTAAGTAACATATTTTCAATGCCCAATTCGTGTAATGTCCTAGGTGTTTAGATTCAAACCCATCCAGGTGAATGAACATTTACACCGGAGCCCTCTGTCAGAAGACATCTGCTGATGATGTTACATATTTTGACAGTCATTATCATTATAGTCTCGTCATCAGTTCTAAATATATTATACAATACTTCCATTGTTCAAGATTTGTTGCAAATCCAGTATATTCAGCAGAGACTAGCCGCAAATGTGGCGATTCCCAATGATTAATCTTGCGACTGTTATTTCAGATCGGTTTGAAATTTCATAAGTAAATCGGAGTAGGTTTGTGAAAGAATTCTGTCAAAATGGATAATGGGTCAGAAATCCAGTGTGTGTGCCAACTACATGTAGTGATATAAGCCTGTGGCATTGAGTTATAAAGGTTATGAACCAAATTTAACTCGTTCTCAAAATTATTTATTACACTCCTTATTATATCACCATATTATGCACCGTTTACAAAGATCTGGCTAGAAACCAGAATGCGCACTGTACAGCATGCTCTATGCTAAAATATACAATCATTTGGTATTGGCAACATGATTGTATTTGCATATGCTTCGCTGGACACAGCAGCTGATCAAATGCCTGGTGATGAAACCATCTATGGTTGACATGTTGCCTGAAATATAAACAAAATATCACATGTATGTTCTAAATAAAAAGAATCACAACATCAGCAATCGCACTTGTTGCTTTATGAACGTTAATTTTTAGACAGACCAAGATACTATTTTTAGAAAATTTACCACTGGAATGACTCGCTCTGTCATCGAGCCAGTCATTCCAGTGGTACAATCTCTAAAATAGTATTCTTGGCCAACAAATGCACATTTCTCAAGTTTCAAAGCAACTCTAAATGCTGGTTTTTCATCAGTATGACCATTAACCCCTTAACAAATAGAACATCTACTGGATATAATAAAAATAAATATGACTGGAAGCCATTGCTGCCATAGTAAGCAACTGCTTCCAGTCATATTAATTTCAAAATATTTAGCAAAATATGTTAAACATCGCAAAGAATATACTTGGAATTGTTAGTGAAAGAGTATGGTGAAGCCAGGCAAAACCGGCCTCTGTAGTGCTCTTGATAAATGTCCATATGCGGGCCAGTAAAAGACTATTTTGGAAATTTGTACCACAGGAATGACTGACTGACTTGTCATTTCAGTGGTAAATTTTCAAAAGTCTTCTCTTGGCCTGCAAATTGAATAAGCAAACATTTTTTGGGACCAAACTTCGCTATTAAAGAGTTAACAAAAAATATACTGAATTTCACTGGACAGATTAGAGCCACCGACCGACTTTAACAATCATGAGAAAATTCTAATTGTTGCTTTATGAATGTCCATTTTTAATCGGACCAAGAGAACACTATTTTTTAAAAGTTTAGCACTCAAATGACTTGTGCCGTCATCGAGCCAGTCATTCCAGTGGTAAAATTTCAAAAATAGTCTTCTTAACCAACAAAGCACATTTCTCAAACTCACTGTAAATGCTGGTTTTTGGTCAGTTAGAACAGGAAATATTTTGAAAATTTAAAAAGTAATTGACTGAAAGCCACTGCTGCCTTAAAGGCGGAAACTGCTTTCAGTCATATTAATTTCAAAATATTGAACAAAATATGTTATACACATCGCAAAAATGTACTTGGACTAGTCGTTAAAAGGGTATGGTGAAGCCCCTGCCGGCCAAAACCGGCCTCAGTAGTGCTTTTGATGAATGTCCATATGCAAGCTAAGAGAAAACTAGTTGTACCAGTAGAATGACTGGCTTGTCATTCCAGTAGTAGATTTTCGAAATGGTCTCTTCAATTTGCAGGCCAAGAGAAGCCTATTTTTGAAAATTGTACCACTGGCATGATTGACCTGGTAACAGAGCCAGTCATTCCAGTGGTAAAATTTCAGAAATATTCATCTTGACCAAAAACCAGCATTTACAGTGAGTTTGAGAAATGTGCATTTGTTGGCCAAGAAGACCATTTCTGAAATTTTACCACTGGAATGACTGGCTCAGTTACCAAACCAGTCATGTCAGTGGTACATTTATCAAAAATAGTCTTCTTGGACAACAAATGCTTATTCCTCAAACTCACTGTGAATGCTGGATTTTGGTCAGTTTGACCATTAACCCTTTAACCGATAAATTCAATGTAGCGCAAACAAACAGGAAAATTTTTTTTAATATTTAAAAATTAATAGGACTGGAATAGGGTATGAAATAATGGTCGGACATCGGTCATGTCCGATCAAATCCGGATGGGTAAAATTTTTTTACTGAACATGAATTTTGGGGAAAATTTGCAAATTTTGGAAAAAGAGAACAAGTGAACAATGTTGGTATCGCACTCAAATACGATAGATCGATCGAGCGCGCGTTTGTGCGTCATTTGTCAAAACGCCTCATACCGGCAAATTCATCCTAGAGGGTGGTCTTACAATAGCTAATTGTCCCGGGAATAGTGTAAACCTTTTATACTGGCGAATTTTCTGATTTCTAATGAGGTATATAGACCGTGAGTGACTTGAAAATTAAGTCATACGGCGAATAAATGACAGATAAAATTGCATAGAACATCTGATAAATGATACCACTCAAAATCTTGTCATTTCGCTAGTCTGAAAATGATCGAGTCGATGCAAAATTAGCAATGGCGGATCTACAAAATCTGCCACTGCGCACGAGTTAGTGATGTGTTCTTACACACCTTCTGTCATGAGAAGAGAATTTGGTCTCGCAATTTCATTGGTTGTTGGACATAATTATATCTAGAAAATCCAATGACATTACGTGAGAGATTTTCACAGAAGTTTGAGACGCGTTCTTTCACGCCTTCGATGATTAAGAAGCTAATTCTTCCTGGCGATTTCCTTGGTAGCTGTATATAGAAAACCAATGAAATAGTGGGCGAGTTTTCTCACAATAGAAGTGAAGAAAGCAAGTTCATAAATAATCGCACTGTAGAAGACACTTGACAACACGCGCGTTACCATTATATTCGCGTTCTACAATTAACCATTTAATGGTCAAATTTGCCTAAAAATTCTAATTAAAAATAGCTAATGGCCATTTGCAGGTCAAGAGATTATTTTTGAAAATTTACCACGGCAATGACTGTCTCAGTTACTGAATAAGCCATTTCAATGGAAAATTTCAAAAATAATCTCTTGACCTGCAAGTGAACATTTATCAGGAAAACTATCACAAGCCTTCTTTGACTAATGTGTTCTAAAGTGGAAATTTTTTTAAATTTAATTGTACATGACTGTGAGAGCAGTTGATGTGTTGCTAAAATGGCATCTGAGCGAAAAGTGCCCAAAGTGGCAACCCTTGCTAAATGGAGGACCGAGTATAAGTGGTTAAGTCCTCATTTTCTGGGTCCTACAGTTGACTATGAAATTGTTCTATCTTTATGCATTTTCTCCTAAAAATGTCTTAGTCTATTTGACTTTTTCAGAACAAAATGGCTAAAAATAGAACAATTTCACAGCCAACCGAAAACCTATATTTTTCTCCAGAAATGCAGGAGATGGCTTCTGAGAGCATCTAGATTTAAAAAATTTTCGTGGGAGGACCCCCCCGTCAGGTTAGTCAACTTCCGCTTTTTTGTCAGATCAAATTGACTCTCCTTATTTCAGACCCTGCTGGAAGCCATTGCTGCCCAGCCACTGCTTTCAGTCGTATTAATTCCAAAATAGTGAACAAAATATGTTACACATTGCAAAGAATGTACTTGGACTTGTCGTTGAAAGGGTATGGTGAAGCCGTCGCCGGACAAAACCGGCCTCAGTAGTGCTTTTGAGGAATCACCATATGCAGGCTAAGAGAAGACTATTTTTGAAAATTGTACCAGTAGAATGACTGGCTTGTCATTCCAGTGGTAAATTTTCTAAAATAGTCTTCTTGGCCAACAAATGCACATTTCCCAAACTTAGACTAAATGCTGTTTTTAGACAGTAAAAATTAACCCTTTCACCGATAAATTCAATGTATCTCAATCGTAGGGCAAACAAACTTGAAATCTTTGTAATATTTTAAAATTAATATGACAGGAAGCCATTGTTGCCTTAAACAGCAACTGCTTTCAGTCATATTAACTTCAAAATATTGGACAAAATATGCTACATATTGCAAAGAATGTACTTGACGTTGTCGTTGAAAGGGTTAACCCTTTCATAGTGAAACCCGACCCGACCCGGGCTGACCGACGTTTAAGAGAAATATATAGGCATGTGCTACACACTTACTACCTCATTAGATATCTTGCCCTGACATAACTGAATAGGAGATGACTATAGAGTAGTGTTATCACTCGCTGTATTTTCGTCGACTATACTATCATCTGTGTCTGGTTTTAGACTTATCTCGTGGACAAAACAGCTACACGATGCCCTTAGACGGATGTAGCAGTAAATGCCTCGGTCCATTTTTTTAGTAAATCCACAGCAACACGACTATATTCATGTTCAAAGCTCAGAGTCGTGAAAATATTTGCTTAGCATGGGCGCAGCCATTTTGGATATAAGCAGAAAATATGGGGGACTATTTTCTCTATAATAACCGTCTATATCGAATAGCTGTTCAGTTAACATCAGTGCCTTTTAGGTTAAATAATATACTTTGTTATATACAGAGTTGATTTCGCATTTTAACCATCCTGGTATTTAAGAAAGCAAATCCCGAAATTACTATGCTAATGGCTGGTCAATATCCACGAGAGCTATCGCTCCCGTTTAACATAGGAGATCTTGCGAGAACACGAATGATAGAAAATGTCCATTTGCAGATCAAGAGAAATTTTGTTTAAAAATTTACTAACAACTGGCTTGGTTATGGAGCTAGTCATTCCAGGGATTCAGAGTTTGAGTGTTAAAGGTTTAAATGAGAATCTCTATTCTCATTTGTTAAAACTTTTGAAAAGTTGGAAATCAGTTTAGCTGAAAGATGCTGCTGCATGTTATAATACAGGGTACAACTGTTTAACCCATTTCCTCTCAGAAATCATGAGAGTTATGTCTGATATGGCTATTATAGTAATGGAAACCATTTGAAAGTATTTAAAGTATTTGAAATACTTAAAAAAGTATTTACATTTGCACTTGCATAAATTTGAACAAAGTTGAAAGTATTTGCATTTGCATTTAAAAATTTTTGAAAGTATTTGACCCCAGGTCTGATTAGAATACTATATTTTGAAAATTTACTACTGGAATGACTGGTTCGATAACTGCGCCAGTCACTCTAGTGGTAATTTTTCAAAAGTAGTCTTCTTGGCTTGTAAGTGGACATTCATCAAGACCACTACAGATGCTGGTTTTGGCCAGCTTGACCATTAAAGGATTGAAACTGTATTTGATGTTAAATTATTAATTTTATGCTTAGTTTCAATCTGATGTGTTTTGCACTTTGCAGGGTACTAATGGATTGAAGGGTACAGTAGCTACTGAGATATCCGAAGAAACATGTAATTCACCTGTGATGCAGAGGTCACGAACCAAAGCCAAGACAACACAGTCAGAGTCTAGTAAATTGATGGATGCTCTTCAAACATGCAAGGCATTATCAAAGGGCAGTCTTATGGTTAACAATAAAAAGGTGAGAAATGGCTAGATGTTGTTCTTAGGTGGTTAAATAATCAACGTTATGTTTAGTCGTAAATGATTAGAATTGTACTATCTTTCCAAGGTAACATGTACCCGTAATTCAGAAAATGTTTTGTCTCGTATGTCTGCCATTTTAACACAAAGTTTAAGTGTTGTTCGGGACTCCAATGCCTGGCAATCTCTGACACAAATATCTTGGAAGTTCCCACAAGTACTAGGTTATCCTACATACATTGAGTCTCGCAAACCAGTCAAGCAAGGATTAATTAACATGGTAAACAGTTGAACTTGTTCTAAGTCATACAGAAGGAAAGAATTGGTGCACTAGTACTAATGATGACAGTCAGACTTCTAAGCCCATTGTTAAGAAATACCGTTAATTTCCGTGTATATTGCGCTATCGTGGATAGTGCGCACCCCTAAATTTGACCAAAATCGGCCTGAAAAAACCTTCTTTCCGTGTATAGTGCGCAGTAAGATTGAGAGACATGTGAACGAAAACTGGTAACAAAAGAATCAATGACTTACTGCGTGTCGAATACGCTTTCCTTATAAAATCCCATTTGTGGCGTGCGTTACTCTGTTGTTTAATCACGGGAATATCATTTGCATATACTTTTAGCAAATATTTTGTATTAAACTTTATTGAACGATATAAAACGATATAAAAATACAAATATAATTTCCATCAGAACAGGTTAGAATCCGAATTTGATTTGAGCAGAGCTCATTAACATAAATGGTCGTTAGAACATAAAAAATCGGATATTTATTTTGTTTCAATTCATAAAATATGAGTTTTGTGCGCTGATACTCGAGAATAAAATCGATTTTAATTTTAAAAAACTCAAATCCATTTTGGCTCACTAATAGTGCCGGTAATTACTTTGATAACTATATCAAAGGCGAGCCCATGAGATTTTGTTCAATCAGATACGCAGTAGATGAGTGGTTTCAAGACTCGGTTCTCAGTCAGTGTAGTCAGGTGGTGGGGCGGGGTGGGTGGATTAACGCGGTCAGAAGTACAATAAACAAAGGTGATAGAGCTGACCGTCTGCCGTTTACAAAATCGACAGTGATCAATTGTGGGTATTGTTTGAGTGGGGGTGGGGTTTATATAATATATTATAGTATATCATCATCATAATATATTATAATATAGGGCAATAATCTAGTTTATTCCACGCATTGTTTATTAAATAAATTGAATTATCTTCAATTTGAAATGATTTTCTATTCTCATCCTTTCGTTTCTAGTTACTTTGTCATACGTTGACGGCTGTGACCTTTAACCTTAACCTGTCAATCATAATCATCCTGCCCGCCGATTGGTCAAAACATTGTGCCGTTTAGCACATATAAAACATTCCTTTCTATATCTATGTAAATGCTAGATCGCCTTGAAAAACATCGGCCCTATCATTATTTTTTTAACACATTTATGTCCGTATCTGTGTAGCAATCTATGGATTTTAAACATCTCTATGTTCAACTTGGGAAGACAAGAGTAACCTCCCCTTATATATATAACTTAGAACAAATTACAGGAAACAATGGCGTTGTAAAAAAGTTGAATGATGGTTTATTTGATCATTTTACAACACTATGATATTTAATAAAGGTATAACACAGTATTTAGACAGTAGTAAGGCATTTCAACGATCTATTAGTACCATTATAGACATGTTAGAATGCGATCGTTATTCCCGACTGATTCCCGATCCATAAAATCACATTTTCAGCTCTGAATTTTGTGATTCTGACGAAAAATTCTGAGGAAAAAAATGGGACAAATATTTATCCTTGTATATAGTGCGCAGGAGCTTTTTATAGCATGTAATTTGAGCAAAAAAGTGCGCAATATACACGGAATTTAACGGTAACTAGATTGCCGCACCCCACAACCCACCCACGGGGGTGGAGCCAAATGTAAATGTCATTTTGCACTCCGCGATCATATGGGTAACTCACAAAACAAATTTGGTTGAATTCTGTCCAACAGTGTCAGAGGAGTTGCATTACAATCAATTTCATTGAAATAAAATGGCCTCTTGCACTCCGCAATCATAGGAGTAACTCAGATATCAAATTTGGTTGAGTTCCGTCTAATGATTTCAGAGGAGTTGCATTACAATCAATTTCATGACCTTTTGACCCCATCCCCCATCCCCTGGGATGCGGGGCCAAATGTAAATGTCCTCATATACTCCACATTGATATGGGTGACTGAGATACTAAATTTGTTTGAATTCCGTCCAACAGCAGGGAATATTTTGTTGGAGAAAAATTGCGTAGCGGTAACTGCTAAACAAATCGAATAATGCATAGCAGTTCATAGCACTTGCATAGCAAACAAACTGTGTTGAAACTGGTTGGTGTTCCAATGAGGAAACGTTTCAAAACATATTTGCATGATCAAAAACGGCTTTTTTCGTCTACACACGCTATGAGCAAGTGAATCCAAAAACAACCGAATAGCATAATTTTTCGATTTCGCAAAACGTTTTCCTATGGAATGCAGGACTGGTTCCAATGTAGCAGTCATTGATACATATACCATACCGGGAGCTAGTGAATATTTTCAAGCCAAGATAATTCATGATATTTATCATGTATTGGCACTTTGATCGTGTTGTTCAAGCCACGAACAGAATAAATATGGAATGTAGTCTTTTCTAATATGGTTTCGAAATAATCTAGATGGAGATCAGTGTTAAAATGTGTAATATAACCAGGGTTCGAAATTATCGAAATGTTGATCGGACTACCAGACTTGGCAAATCAGTAGTCCGTCTGAAAAATTAGTAGTCGGTAAGGCGTGTAATATGCGACACGTAATTTACACAAATGTGACATGAACAGATGGTTGAATAATTAATATTGGACTTCTGATGATGTTATTGAGGATAGTGTATCAGTCTTCAGGTCTACAGTAGCCAGTATTGTCATTTGTCAGTACTTTTTATTTTTACATTTGTCAGAAGATATGCGCTCTATATGTCAGATTCAGAATATGCATGTACTGGCTCTGGCCAAGGTCAGGGAGTATAGGAAACCTAAAATAATAGATTTGGCAATTACATTGATTGAAAACTGTTGCTGCTTAGGGCAGCAACACATCTCAGTCAAATTATTTTCAAAAAAATCAATAATGTACCTCCCATGAATACTGTGATTTCATTGTCTAGGGTTAACATATATTTTGTAACTTACCAACCTACATCACATATCCCTTTCAACTGGTAGGCTAAACAAAGTACACATCATTCAATACAATGTAAGAAGGCTGAATAGTGTTAGTGCTTAACTGGAAGCTGCATGTTGCAGGCTATGGCAGCTGTGAGCAACAGGTACCCCTTAAAAACTTGCAACATATTCAACAGCTATTAAGATGAAATTGAGTTTTTGCGATACTATGACTTCAGTTGAAAGAGTTAACAATTTTTATTTAAAAATTACTAATGTTTGTTTTCTCTGGCTTAAATAATGATAAAAAGTTTTACTGTGATCAGCGTGTATCAATCGGCCCACATGTTACTAGTTTTACTACGAATACTACGAATTCTATATATATATACTACTACGTCATTCTTAAAATTAGCGCGTAAAACATTATTTATTTTCTTTACCGTCGGTAGTTTCCTTGCGATTCATTGGTTGCTCTCTATATAGTTATATTTATTAACCAGTAATCTTGCGAGAAAGTATGTTCCCGACTTTGGATAAGAGTACTCGAGAACACTCTCGCGCATTCGTCGATCTTGGCGACATGCCATTCTAAACCTGTCACTTACGCGAATCAAGCACGATACACCGCTGTAGCATGGCTAACTATACTGTGTCGGCCTTGATTTGTGGATGCGCTAACAGGAGTTTAGCATTCGCGATGATATAACTCAGTTTCCGAGACAAACATTGTCTAAATCGACCAGAATCAGCCTAGATAAACTTGTATTTTTAAAGTTTATCATAACGCTAACTAATGACGAGGCAATGATCAATAGCCATACCCCCCTACAGGAGAATTTAGATTTACAAGAGAGTCTGTTACGACGACTGTGAATACCCCGTGATACATATTGCGAGTTTCCGACTGGTGTCCAAACTCAAAACTGAAGTCTGTAATAGTTTATTATTATACCAGAAGAATGAAGCCGATAACGCATGCGCGCATCGCTAGCTTTTAGAATTTTGATCTATAGAGCATTTACTGAACTCGCTTCACGGCGGTCATTTGTCCCATAGTGAAGGAAGGTATGAAGATATGCGCTCTATAGCTATATATGTCTATGAGCTATGTCAGAAATCAGTCTCCAATGCATGCGCATCTCGCTTCCTTAATAAATTTGACATGCGTTTTGCAACTTTTAGCGACTTTATCAAAAATATTTCTAAATTAAGTGAATTGACTGAATTTTACATCAAAATTATATATCGCAGCAAATAGCTAAGCGAAGTTGTGAATGTGTAGCAACAGGTACTAATTTGCGTCACATTTTGCGATGCGATACCGCTCAAAATATTCCCTGAACAGTGTCAGAGGAATGGCATTACAATCAATTTTTTTACCTTTTGACCCCACCCCTCACCCACCCCTAGGGGCAGGGCTAAATGTAAATTTGCTCCTGTACTCCGCATTGATATGGGTAATCCATAGACCAAATTTGGTTGGATTCTGTCCAACGGTTTCGAGGACAATTTCCGCAGGTTTAAATCTGACCTTTTAACCTCTCCCCCACACTCTTTTGGGGTGGGGGTTGGGGGTGGTGAGACGGAGCCAAATTTAAATGGGCTCTTGCACTCAGCAATCATATGGGTAACTCGGATATCAAATTTAGTTGAGTTTCGTCTAACGATTTTGAAGGAGTTGATTTACAACTGATTTGACTTTTTGACCACTGCCATGCCCCTGGGGGTGGGGTGGGGGGGGGAGCAGCGGGGAGCCAAATTTAAATATCGTCTTGCAAAGCGGAATCATATGGTAACCCACATACCAAATTTGATGTTATGCCATCCAATGGTTTGGGAGGAGATAGCGTGACGGATGGATGGACAGACGGACGGAGGCGATTACAATATGCGTGACGTTTTTTTTAAACGTATAGATAACTAGTTTAGCAAATTAGCGTAACCGTCTCCTAAAATATGGACATGCTACATGCGCTAATTATTGATTTAATTACAGTTATTATTAACACAAAAGTTGTCTATATGTTAGTATAGGTAGGCACACTAATAAAATGCCCCCGTAATCATCATATTCCCATGCATCAATGGATCGAATGGTTGTAATGTTTCATCATTTGGAAGAATTTTAGTTTATAAATTATTTTTATTGGGGCTGAAACCAATAATTAAAATACATGAGTAATTATTTCACCCAAAGATATAGATGTGAGTGGATCATGCTAAACAAACAATTTCCTAACAATGGCCTAATTACTAATATGGGTAGAAATAAGAACTACATGTGCATCTAACATTAGAATTTTACCTGTACAGCAAAAAATCTACATGCATATGAAACTTCATCTTATGGTATATCTGTCAGAAATGTACATGCACCCTCTACACCCAGGATTACAGGTTTGCCTGCGCTAACCATTTTTTTACCTGCATGTAAATATTCCGACCCCTGTTTTGGGAAAGGTTATCCAACTGAACATCTATGTGGATGAATACAGTAAACTGCATCTCAAAGACATACCATCATACTTAAAAGACAAGTGCTAGTCAATTAGATTAAAATGCATGTCCATTTGTAACACCACACTACTGGTGACCATACCAAATGAGGTGGGAATACTCACTGTAGTGCACATCTGGGACTTTGTAAAGGCGTGTCCCCTCCACCCCCTTCTTCGTATGAGGGTTCCTAAACCAAGTCAAATTGTTAATAGAATGCACCAATTTTGAGCTCCACAGTAAATATTACCTCTTGTCTTCAAGTAGGAGAAACTGCTATTGGCTGCTTGCACAATGAGGTGCCTGTACATGTATCATCATATTAAGAGAGTTCTCCAGCTCCGAATACACTGCAAAACGCTCACTCAACCCTGTCATGCCTGTGCATCATCCCTATTTTTCAGTGACATTGGTGACATGCAAGTTTAAGTACATGTAGTTAGTACATTAGTGAGATTCATGATATAACCTTTCATCCATGAATATGCTACATGTAACATCCATGTATTCATAATAAACCATAAGTACCAGTACTTAGTACTTTTGAGTACCTTTAAATCCCGTGTATATTGCGCTATCGTGCATAGTGCGCACCCCTAAATTTAATCAAAATCGGCCTGAAAAAACATTGTTTTCGTGTATAGTGCGCAGTAAGATTGAGACGTGTGAACGAAAACTGGTAACAAAAAAATCAATGACTTACTGCGTGTTGAATAGGCTTTCCTTATAAAAATCTTGTTTGTGGCGTGCGCTACTCTGTTGTTTAATCATGGGAATATCATTCGCCTACACTTTTAGCAAATATTTTGTATTAAACTTTATTGAATGATATAAAAATACAAATATAATTTCCATCAGAACAGGTTAGAATCCGAATTTGATTTGAGCAGAGCTCATTAACATAAATGGTCGTTAGAACATAAAAAATCGGATATTTATTTTGTTTCAATTCATTAAATATGAGTTTTGTGCGCTGATACTTGAGAATAAAATCGATTTTAATTTTAAAAACCTCAAATCCATTTTGGCTCACTCTAACAGTGCCGGTAATTACTTTGATAACTATCAAAGGCGAGCCCATGAGATTTTGTTCAATCATATACGCAGTAGATGAGTGGTTTCAAGACTCGGTTCTCAGGCAGTGTAGTCAGGTGGTGGGGCGGGGTGGATGGATTAACGCGGTCAGAAGTACAATAAACAAAGGTGATAGAGCTGACCACCTGCCGTTTACAAAATCGACAGTGATCAATTGTGGGTATTGTTTGAGTGGGGGGGGGGGGGTGTTTTATATAATATATTATAGTATATCATCATCATAATATATTATAATATAGGGCTATAATCTAGTTTATTCAACGCATTGTTTATTAAATAAATTGAATTACCTTCAATTTGAAAGATTTTCTATTCTCATCCTTTCGGTTCTACAGTTACTTCGTCATACGTTGACGGCTGTGACCTTTAACCTTAACCTGTCAATCATAATCATCCTGCCCGCCGATTGGTCAAAACATTGTGCCGTTTAGCACATATAAAACATTCCCTTCTATATCTATGTAAATGCTAGATCATCTTGAAAAACATCGGCTCTATCATTCTTTTTTTAACACATTTATGTCCATATCTGTGTAGTAATCTATGGATTCTAAACATCTCTTATGTTCAACTTGGGAAGACAGGAGTAACCTCCCTTTATAGAAATAAATTAGAACAAATTACAGGAAATAATGGCGTTGTAAAAAAGTTAAATGATGGTTTATTTGATAATTTTACAACACTATATGGTATTTAATAAAGGTATAACACAATATTTAGACAGTAGTAAGACATTTTAACGATCTAGTTGAGATAGTACCATTATAGACATGTTAGAATGCGATTGTTATTACCGACTGATTCCCGATCCATAAAATCATATTTCAGCCCTGAATTTTGCGATTCTGACGAAAAATTCTGAGGAAAAAAATGTGACAAATATTTATCTTTGTATATAGTGCGCAGTAGCTTTTTATAACATGTAATTTGAGAAAAAAAGTGTGCAATATACACGGAATTTAACGGTACTTGGATTTGGGGACCTCACTCCATCCTTGGTTTGTTAAAAAGAATGCTAGGATTATTATCCCCCGCTTATTATCCCCCGCTTATTATCCCCCTGTTTTCGCATCCGTCCGTGCGTGTGTCCATTGTGGTATTCGTTGCCATTCAAGATGGAGTGCGTCTGTTAATTCCTGTAGGTTCTGCACAGGAGGATCCCTCCTTCTCACCATGTTTCCCAGAATGTCCCAGATATGCTCAATAGGGTTCATGTCAGGGCTCCTTGCTGGCCATGGCAGGGTTTCGATGGCATTCTGGCGGAGGTATTCATGCACAGCTCTAGCACGATGTGGTCGGGCGTTGTCATCCATGAATATAGGGTGGGTTCCAGGTGCATGATTTACAAAATGAGGGACCACAACTCTATCCAGTATGGAATCTTGATATTTTTGTCCATTTAGTGTTCCAGGTACAGTCAACAGATCCAGCTTACAATCAAATGAGATGCACCCCCATATCATAACGGAACCTCCACCAAATGGAACTTCTTCCATGATGTTACGTTGGTCGTACGGTGTGCGTCTGGACCTCCATACACGAGTTCGACCATCTGTGGCATGAAGCAGGAACCGACTTTCATCGGACCAGTGTACCCATCTCCAGGATCTCATGTTCCAGTGTCTTCTTTCGTTGCACCACCTCAGACGCTCCTCTTTGTGGTGTGCAGTGAGGAGAGGACGTCTGACAGGTCTCCTAGCTTTCATGCCAGCAGCATACAGTCTCCTTTTGACGGTAGACATTGACACTCTATTGCGCGTTTCCCATTGCTGGCTGAGCACTCTCTGTTGGTGAATGGAGATCTCCTAACAAGGCGTACTAGGGCTCGATCATCACGGGCAGTAGTCTTCTTCGGTCTTCCAGATCTAGGCCTGTCCTTCACCTCGTTAGTTTGCCCATGTTTTGCAATCAAACGACTGATTACAGTATGGTTAATGTTCAGCTGTCTGCCAATCAGTCTGCATGACATACCAGTGGTATGCATGCCTATGATTTGCCATTTCACACGATCACTTAACCTTCGTCTTGCCATAGCGGTTCACAATCAAGAGCTAATTCTCTCTGTACAAATAAACCACGGTCATGAACACAAAATTCCTAATCTTGTCGCCTAAATCTGTATGTAATGTTCTACGCCTCAAACTGAACTTTTACATAACTGAACACATGTGCTGTTTCCCGCCACGCACGGACATCAAGCGGCGTGAAGTCATGCATGCATGTGCATTTCGTACTTGGAATTATGTCAGCTAACGCGGGGACAAAAAGTATGGCAGCCTAGTTGTACCATCATGTTTCTACGTTCTATTGTTTTTGCTGGTGCTTAACTTTTGCACAGGTGTATAGTTAAGAGTTCGCATTCTAGCCTTGCTAGTTCTTCCGTTTCCAGTATGTCTTCCGGTTTTGTAGGTCATCCAGGTCTTCTAGATTCGTTTTTCTTCTTCTGTTCCGTCCGTTTCCTGTTTGTCTTCCGGTTTTGCAAGACATCCGGGTCTTCAAGATCCGGTTCTTACTTCCGTTCCGTCCGTTTCCGGTTTGACTTCCGGTTTTGTAGGAAATGCAGGTCTGCAAGATCCGGTTATTACTTCCGTTCTGACCGTTTCCGGTATGACTTCTGTTTTTGGAGGACATCCGGGTCTTCAAGATCCGGTTCCTAGTTCCGTTTCCGGTTTTAGCAGCGCTTCCGGTCATACCGGATATCCGGGGTCTGTGGACTCCTATTGGATTTCTGTCTGTACACTTCCGCTTCTGTTTCTAGAGGTGTACTTCCGGGTCGTTCAGATCCAGATAGTCCGTCCTCAGGACAGGGGTTACTTTCGTTTTCCGGATCTACCTCGTTTCTTACCGTATCCGGTCTGACTTCTGGTTATGCGTATTTCCGGTTCCTTTGCTTATTATGTTTTTTTACTGTACATCCGGGTTCAGTTTCCGGTTGTCTTCCGGTTTGCGCATTTCCGTTTCCTATTTTTTCACTTCCGGATTCGTTGATCCGGAGATAGGGTCATTACTGGTTTCATGGTGTTCTATGATTAACTTCCGATTCTGTTTTCCTTTTTTGGATTTCCGGTGATAGCTCTTACTGAGATTCCAGGTTTGTCTTTCCTAGGATCTAGTCATCATCTTTCCTAAGAGTTAGTATTATTTCAGTAAGTGCTTTTAAATTCGGAATGTTTAATCGCTGAAAATATTAATTCCGAGACATTACCAATCTTGAAGTCTCTTGGAGTTGTAGATATTCAGCATTTATTCTTTTATCAATGAAACATTTCAACGTAATTAAAGACTCTTCCGACTGGTTGCCGGATGGGTTTTTTGTTGCAGTCGATAAGTCAGTCTATATTCTACGCATTGTCGCTAGATACATAATTTTAAATTTCATTGAACTTTAGATGGCCAGTTGTCTTCGGGTCGTTCAGCCTTTTTTCGCGCTCTTTTCCTCTTATGTCGGCAGGTTGACATATTTATTTTATCCAAAGGGAGTTATTTTCTTGAAGAAAATCCCTGTTTCTAGCGTAATTCTTAGTCTACTTCTGACAGGCGCTGAATGGAAAAGTTTCAGTAGTGGATTCATAGGGAAGAGAATGGCTCTAAGGTTAATGATTACAAGAGCTTGAAAACGCTGAGAATAGAGAAAAAAGATTAGGGTTAAGGAAGAAGGAATAAAAGCCGAGTTTTTTCTTCTGCGTCTTCACAGTCATGGTTTAGGTGAGTCTTTTTGCTTAGATTTTATATCGCCTCTGTTTTTTCAGCGTTTTGGTTCGTGATTCATCCCGTAGTGTTTAATCATAATCACGTATTAGTGTTTTGTGTATTTAACATCCAGATGTTCCCGGGATTCATTATCATTCTATCAATCATTCCTTTTATTAGCATATCAAACTCAATGACATCCGTCTTTACAAGATGATAATATTGGTTCTAAGTCTTTAATAATAATGAGTAAGATAAGTATAGGTCTCTTCCTTCATCCTCTTCCCCTTCTGCTAAAGTTTTCTTCTAGTCATGTTATCCTTCCTCTCTCTCTTTCTGTCTTCCTTCTTTGTTCCGTCCTCTGGGGGTTTCCTGTATTTCATCGTCTATCAATCCTCTCCAGGGATCTTCTGGTCCTGTTCTTTCCTCTTCATCTTCCATTCTTAATTCCTCTCTTCCTCCTTCCTCTTTTGATCATCTTGATCCGATTGTTTCTGTCGTTTTCTCTTTTGAGCTTGATTTTCTAATTGTTGATTAAGGTCTTGTTTTCTCATTGTTTTCTGGTTTTAGGGATTCGTCCCTTGTTCGTTCTTTCATGTCAGCTTTTTTCTCTTTCCATGTCCTCTGGTCAGGATGTTGTATCTGTTCACATTCCTTCTGATCAATCTTTTTCCTTTTCTGATTTTACAGTTTTCTCTTCTAGCTTCCAAGAGGCCTTGCTCTCCTCTTTCCATTTGAACTGTTGATTCTATTGCCTCTGGTGACTTCTCATCTCTTCTCGTAATCCTTCTTATTCTTCTATTCCCTAGTCGGTCAGGGCTGAGGAGATTTTGTCCAGTCAGGGTCTCTTCGGATGGCTGGTCCCTGTCTCACTGGTAGATTGCTTAGACTCTTTCTCTTCCTTTTAAGGACGAGTTTTCTGTAGACCTTCCTTCTTTTGTGTCGGCTCTTTCCTCTTCTAATTCTTCTTTCTTGACTCCTCTGGTCCTTTCAGTTGACAATTTGGTCATTATCATGTTAGTTTTCTTTGTGAATTATGTTAATTCTAAGGAATTTATGCATACATGAGAGCGTTCAGCCTAGGGTAGGTTTTCCTACCCTGTCATTAAATCTTAGTAAAATGATCTCTATTCACTCTGAAACATTCAAATCTGCATTAATTTAAATTTAACAAGTGTGTATGTCATGATTAAATCTCATGATTCTTACTCCCAAGTCAAGATGGAGACCATCTCCCAGATCATTTCCAGTCTAGATCATGGTATGTGGTCGTTTCCATTGACCAACATGACGCCTTCTTTCATGTTTTCATTTACCCTTCAGTAAATCCCTGAGTTTTGCTTACTAAGATCGAGTTTGGCAGTTTCGCGCCATGCCTTTTGGGCTGACCACGGCTCCTTTTCTTTTTCTCGCCTAGTCTCAGCCGTGGCAGAAATTTTCACTGTCGTTCTATCCATCTCCATGTTTATATAGACGATTGGTTAGTAAAGTAAGTCTTCAATTCTTTCAGGAATTCTTCCAGAGGTTTGCAGTCTGGCATGCAACCTAGGGTGGATTTTAAATCTAGAGAAATCAAGTCTAGGTCCCTCTCAAATATTCATGCATCTAGGCGTTTCTTTCGATCTGACCCAGGGTCTAGTCTTCCCCTCAGATCCAAGAATAGAGGCTTTATCAGTGGCAATGGAAATTATGTCTTCTTCCATGGTCTGAGCAAGATTTCTGCTAAGAGTGATAGGTTTGATGGTCAGCGTAGAGAATGTTATTCCATGGGCGGCGCTGATGAGAAGACCTTTCCAAATGTATTTAATGTCCCTTTGGAAGCAGTCGGTTCACTCTATTTACCATCAGATTCCCATCAGAGAACACTTGATTCCTCTTCTAGATTTTTGGAAAGACCGTTCTCTGCTTCTGATGGCTGATGGATGTTCCACTGATAAAGTTCTCCCCTCAGGCGATTATCTTCACAGACGCTTCTCAGGAGGGATGGGGAGCGGTCTGGGACTCCCTGTCAGTTTCCGGTCTTTGGTCCCTGGAGGAGAACCTTCTTTTATGGTGTCGCAAGAATCAGATTCTTCTAGTGTCTCCTCATGTCCCAGGCAGTCTGAATTTTCTTGCAGACCAACTGTCACGTCCCAGCAAATTCGCCCACACAGAGTGGCAGTTAAAGAGGTCGGTTGTCAAAGCGATTTTCAGTCTTATGGATCGTCCTCTGGTAGATCTGTTTGCGATATCTCTGAATGCTCAGATCTCTTACATGTCTCTTTTTCCGGACAGTCAAGCCCTGGCGGTGGATGATCTAGATAAGCAGAGTTTTTGCGTTTTCACCCAATAAAATTGCCAATCACCCAATTAAATTTTAACATCATGAGTACTGAAATAGAAAATCACCCAATTAATTTCAGTTCTCTTGCTAATAATGTATAATAGACCAAATAAATTCCAAAGAAACCCAATTTACAAAATTTCTAAGAGTGAATCACCCAATTATTGAAAAGCTTATCTAGAGCTCTGGTTAGTGTTGAAGAATGTCAACGAACAAATCTGCGAGATTCCTTTATAGCTCAAAGAGGATTTGGTTTGTAGACCTTCTAGATCTCCTGGTAGACTCCCCTCGTCTTCTTCCATTCTCCCAGGATCTTCTGTCTCAAGTAAGAGGTCTTTGTCTTCATCCAAACTCAGAAATCTTCAGTCTGTGTGTTTGGAGAATATCGAAACTAAAGTCTACGAGAATAAAGTTTCTTCAAGATCTCCAGTAATTATCAATTCTTCCAGAAGAGAGTCGAACCACAGAGTTACAAGTGTTGACTTAAAATTTTTTGGAGAATGGTGTTCAGATCAAAGTCTCGTGCCCGATTCTGTTTCTATTCCCCAAGTATTAGACTTTTGAAAATATCTCTGATTCCTTACATTTATCAGCTAATACGGTTAGTTGATATAGATTTTCTCTGGTATCTTCTTCCTTGCCTTCTGTATGCCGATGTCAAGGACACTAAGACCTTCAATAGTTTTTATTAGAGGTCTAGGCAATATTCGTCCTCCGATAGCTAAGCCTTTACCTTCATGGAACTTGGCTTTGATTCTTCAAGTCCTGGCAGGCCGTGATTTTGAACCTCTCCTCTATTAGTATTAACGGCCTCTGCTAGAATGTGTTGAGAATTCATGCTTTTTCTGCTGAAAGGGAGAGATTTATAGTTTCAGGAGAAAGTTTAGTTTTAATCCCGGAAGGGATTTTTTTTATCTAAAACTCAGTCTAACCGGTTTCCTGCTAGTCCGATCAGTTAAAAATCATTATCGTCTTTTTCGCCTTCCAATAGACTCTGATGTCCTGTTAGGGCATTAAGAATGTACAAACAGCGAACTGATTTCAAAAGATTTCTCTTATGTTTTTCTTATGCGGAAGAGTTAACTAAGCCGGTCTCAAAGTTTACGATATCTGGATTTGGGAGACGATTAAGCTTTGTTACGAGATTGCTTCTCCGGAACAAATTAATCTCTCCCATATTAAAGCTCACGATGTTAGTGGAATGGCTTCCTCTTTTGCGCTTTTTGCCGGTTCGTATTTAGATGAAGTCATGCAGGTTCCAGGATGAAAATCTGAATCCTCTCTTACAACCTTTTATCTGAAAGATCAGAGTGCAGCAGCCTCCATCTTTCGTAATATTGCGATTTTAACCAATATAGCTGAAGACCATTTACCAAGCACATCTCGCCATTTTCGTTAAGAAAAGCGTTGGGCGTCTGTAAGAAATGGTGAGAGTTTATTTTGGTTTTTATTTATCTCTAAGTTCAATTTTTCCTTTTTTGATAATCACGGTGTGATTGATTTAAATACATTATTATATTATGTTATTAACATTTGGATAAGATTGGTTTGATTTTTATCCTTGTTTGTTGATTCTCAAATCGCCTCCCACCTAATGTTTTAAGTAGGGCACTGACCAAATCGACGGGTTTAGCAAGTAGTGATTGAATGGTAATGGATGTTTTTGTGGTGTAATAACAACCCCCCCACAGACCCCCCCTTGCGGGTTGGTCTGTTGTTTTAGTAACCACTATAAAAACATACTTACCGTTCAATCACTACGACCCAGCCTCAGCCATCCCGCATGCCTATAATATTTGGCACTTAAATTCAGAAAATGAATCTGTTTCCTATTTGGGCTCCAGTGCGCATGCGCAAGCGCGCTTAGTGACAGGCGTCACTATGGAGTGAGTACAGACTGGTGCCAGTCTATATCAGTTAATATACTGGAGATGGACCTAACCAGTAGCCTGGTTAAGTGTCCATATTTATAGGAATAGGCATGGGGAGGAGTGTATGCAAGCATAAAAATCTTATTCTGGTAGCTAAATGCAGATAATTGATTTAGCAAGTAGTGATTGAATGGTAAGTATGTTTTTATAGTGGTTAATAAAACAACAGACCAAACCGTAATGGAGGTCTGTGGTGGGGGGAGGGGTGGTGGGGGGGGGGGGTTTAGCTCTGATTCTTTTAAAAATTGGTACGTGTTATCATTACCACGTGTAGGTGTGCAGGTGCTATCCATGTACCTGTACGTCCATCTGTATGTCCAAAATGTATATATTCGTCTGTCAGTCCATCCATCTCTGACAATCATTTCTTGTCAACACAACTCCTAGAGGTCTCAATGGATTAACTTTAAATTTCGTCGACATTATCGGTATCATGTACAAATGTGGATGTGTTTTTTTAACTTTACAGAGTTATCCCCCTTTAAGTATCTTAAAGCCGATACATAAAGCCAATCATTTATTGTCAACGCAACTCCTAGAGATCTCAATGGATTAACTTAGTTTTGTCGACATTGTCAGTATCATGTGCAGATATGCATGTACTTTTTGTGTGACCGAAAAAAATTTCATTACAGAGTTATCCCCCTTTAAATATCTTAAAGCCAATACATAAACTGCATTGCCAATCATTTCTTGTCAACGCAACGCATCCTACTGTTTAGCTCCGATTCTTTTGAAAATTGGTGCGTGTTATCATTACCACGTGACGGTATGCATGTTCTATCCATATACCTGTACGTCCATCTGTCTGTCCAAAATGTATGTATGACCATCTGTCAGTCCATTCATCTCTGACAATCATTTCTTCTCAACACAACTCCTAGAGGTCTCAATGGATTAAGTTTAAATTTTGTCCACATTATCAGTATCATGTGCAGATGTGCATGTGCTTTTTTCGTGGGCAAAAAAATTACATTACAGAGTTATCACCCTATAAAAATATCTTAAAGCTGTTACATAAACTGCATTGCCAATCATTTGCCAACGCAACTCCTACAGTTTGGCTGTGATTCTTTTTAAACTTGGTAAGTGTTATCATTACGACCGGAAGATGTGCTTGTGCTATCCGTATACTTGTACATCCATCCATCTGTCCAAAATGTATGTTCATCTGTCGGTCCATCCTTGTCAATGCAACTCCTACAGTTTAGTTACAATTCTTTTGAAACATGGTGAATCTAATTACCATCCAAAGATGTACATGTGCTTTTTTCACGGCGAGAAAATTATTCATTACAGCGTTATCTCCCTTTAAATACCTTTAAGCCGATACATAAACTGCAGTACCAATCATTTCTTGTCAACACAACTACAATTTAGTTGTGATTCTATTGAAACTTAGTAAGGATTCTCATTACCTCTTGAAGATGTGCATGTGCTATCCGTTTGCCTGTACATCCATGCGTCTGTATAGAATGTATGTGCCAGTGTGTCGGTCCGTCCATCTCTGGCAATCATTTCAAGATGTCAACACAACTACAGTTTAGCTACGATGTCTGTTTATCTGAAATGTTTGGATTCGGGGGATATGCCGTCTTCTGATGGCTCTTGTTTAAAATTTGACTGTTGTACCAATTGACTTGATATTAACTGAGCCAGTCAGTCCAGTGTTAAATTTTCAAAAATAGTTTTCTCTTGGCTTGCAAATGGACATTCAATAAGCAAAAAAAATCAATTTTCTTAGCTGATCATGATTGTTAAACTGCTATTAATAAACAGGTATTAGATTGCGTTGAAGTGAAATCACGCCTCGAGAAATGTGGGAAGTTGGAAGAGTTGAAGGCTCAGCTCTCACTGCTCAATCAGAACAAAGCAAAGGCTAAAAAGGAAGCAGTTACACCAAAACCTGAACCAAAGCTTGATACTGTTGCGGGTGAGAGTCAACAAGAATCTTCTAATGAAAGGTATATATAACCCATTAAAACGTACAGTGCAAAAACGACCAATGAAGGAATCCAGTTTTAGCTATGCCCTGCCCATCTTTAGCTAAGCTACACTCATACTTGAATTGATCCCTGAACTCCCTGACTCAATTTCCATAAAACTGTATGGGTAAGCTGTTGAATATTTTGAAACTAATTTGACTGGGTGCAATAGCGCTCAGTAAAATTAGTTACAAAATATTCAATAGCATGTTTATTAAATAGTAAAGACATACAATTCGTACAACCTGACAAACTATTAAGCGTTTAATATGGACTAAATCGAGTCATTCATGATGTAATTGATTATGACATCATCTGATTGACTGAGAAACTGGATTCCTCGATTCTTTATGATGTAAGGATTATTAACCCTTACATGTATCACTGTGATTCCCATATTCTGTCTTGCCATATGAATTGCAAAGTAAGTTGTGTACAATTGTCAATGACAGCTACATTTTCCACCAAATTTCTTTAAAAATGAACACCAGTTCATATTTTTAATTAATTTGAAAATTACAAATTTTTTACATGAGAGTGGTATGGGTTAATGGTTAAAAGATGAGTTGTGTGTCCTTGTTTTATAGTTTTCTGACACTGAGCATAACCAATGACAGTAAATTAATTATAATCTAAGCAATATTCTATTTCTCTCAGAGATTTAGTCTAACTGGATACCCAAGATAGACCTACATTTCTTTCCTGAAAGAGTTAGAGTTCTAATCTGAATATTTTAATATTAAGGGCTAAAACCGTGTTAGTGTAATTCTGAACAGAATTCTGGCATTGCTTCAGTTGTTGGTGCAGTAACTTTTATCTAGTTCTTTCTGCCTCTCTAGCACAAACTAGTATTTCTGATTATCTGAATTTGTACTGGGTAATTGAATGAAGTAGATAATGATGATACACCGAGATATGAAAGGATGTAAATACTACTTCGTACATATCCCTTGTTGCTATTATGAGATAAATACAATCTATTGGAGGTGAGATGTATTCAGCAAACCCACTGCAGAAGACTTTTTGGCAGACCAAATCCGTAACCCTTTAGCAATCAAGCCAGACAAAAACAGCTTCTACAGTGAGCTTTTAAAATGTCAATTTGTGGACCAAGAGCAGAATATTTGTTTAAAGTTAGCACTGGAATGACTGGCTCAAGGATCGAGCCAGTCATAACAGTGATAAATTAAAAAAATTATATCTTGGTCTGCAAATGGACATTTTCAATGACAGAATTGAAATTTTCTTGACACAATTTGAGGATTAATAAAAGATATAAAATGTCATACAGTACAGCTCATAAATATGTTTCAAAAACAGAAACATATTAGTTAGTACTATTTTGAAGATGATGTAAGAAATGTTCTGTTGAGTAATTTGGACTTACCGTATTCCACTTAATAGTAGCCTATGCTCTAATAGAAGCCCACCCCCTAACTTTGACATATGAGCTCCAATGATTTCTTAGCAGTTTCAAAACGGCAAACCTCTGTATTAGAAGCCCACCCCCTAACTCAGCAGACTGTATAGGAAAATTTTTCTTAAGAGCAAATTTGTAAGAATAGCGTGTATAATAATAACAAGCGTGTCACAGGGTGTGTCTACTTCAGACCGATCTCTGCCCTGATACATTCCCGGCCTCTCTAGAAGTCAATACAGGCCTCGGATTTGTAAATCTCGACCACCTATTAGATTAATACTAGTAGTAGGCCACATATGTTCAAGATATAATAAAGTTTATTCCAAACTTTTGTAGTCAAAATGCGCGTAAAACAGTCTTGGTGTGATTAAATACATTCCTTATTATAAATATATTTTAGGACCAAATTTATGTACCAAACAAACAACAAGCACGGGAGAAAATGTGCATCAATTTTGTAGCGCCAGTCAACATAAATGATCCAAATTGAATTATTACGAACGACAATATAGCCGGCTTCTTAAGTTGGCGAGCCAGCGGTTCTTGAGATGGGAGGCATCATGTTCTCGCGAGATATTATACGCTAACGGGAGTTTATCAAACGGGTACCCATTTTTTAAGATCAGGATAATACTCAGTTCCTATCGTGCAATGATAATATATAGATATTCCCGAGTTCCGAGTCCCCGATTCCAGAATATTTATATCCGGGTACTCGCTCTAAAATAAACAATTTGAGGCGAATCACGTGATTTGTATTTTTTCGCGACACCATTTTATATCAAATAGTGGATTAATTTTGATGTAATAAACGAGCTTTATTAAAGGATGTACAATATTTAGGCACTCAAATCAAATAATTTCACTTCCGCGGTGATGTTTTGAGGTAATCATTAAACGTAGGCGGGGGGGAATTTTTACGGGAGAAAATACGTTGAATTTCTGTGGTATCAATTTTAGAAAACTTTTTTGGGAAAACTGTAATATAAGTCCACCCCCTTTCTCAGAGATGTTTGGTTGGAAATTGAACACCTCTTGTCCTAATAGAAGCCTAGGCTACTATTAAGCGAAATACGGTAATTTGATTGGAAGTCAAAGCAGCAATGGCTTCCGATCAAATTAAGTCCAAAATATTCAAATGTGCTTTTTATTCGGAAGCATTTTACATTATCTCTGAGCTGTAGTGTATTTTGTATGTTGCCCAGCATGTTTGTATTTCAGTAAGAAAGCAGCACCAGCATATGAGCGCTATCACCATCTCATCACTGCTGAGGCACCAACTCTTGGTCTGCCATACAAATATCGCCTATTGCTGGACATGTTTCGTGGTATGGACACAGTGGTTAGCATACTTCATAATCGCCATGAGATCTGCACATTCACTAAGCTTAAGTTTGCTGTTCAGGAAATGGTCAAACGGTATTGTTATCATAGATATACATGTATATATGAGGAATTGAACCCATAAGTGGCGGAAGCGCCCGACATCATAGCCCACATTTGCTTCCACTAGACCAATGTCGCAGGACAAAAATCCTGCTTCGCTGGCGAGCCTTTCAAGTGACCCCATGAGTGGTGGAAGCGCCCAGTATCATAGCCTACAATTGCTTACACCAGACCAACCCTGCAGGACAAAAATCCTGCTTTGTCGGCTAGGCTTTCATGGTCAAACGTGAAAGCCTCAACGGCAAAGCACAATCTTTGTCTTGCGACGTTGCTTTGCTAGGAGCAATTGTAGGCTGTGATGCTGGGAGCTTCCGCAAGTTATGGGATCGATTCCCCATCTGCTAATATGCTGTAATGCCACGAATACTTGTATAACATGTATAACTGTGCCCAGGAAGTTCAGAGTGGTGACAAACTAAACAACGTAGGCAGAACACTGATTATGTGAATTCAGAAGCTTAAGTTCTGCCATGGTTATGTATCAAGATCTGCCATAGTTATGTATCATTGGTAATTACAAAATATTTCGATATAGTTGTGATACATTTTGGACAGTGGTCCTATGTTGTTGTACCTTTCATACTTGTAGTTGCGACTCGCAACTTGTACAAGTCTTGTCTGTCTGACAAATTATTGACATTTTGGCCAAGGGTCCTATGTCGCAACTATAGTGCACTCACAATTGTCAGTGTTCTGTGTTACCTTTATCAGAAAAGAAAAATTCAATTTTGAAAGAAGTAGATAGTGATATAGTGATCTATAAGACTTGAAATAATAAAAAAGTTGATGCAGAATTGCTCTGGAAATCAGATTGTCTTTCGACTATCTTGTGTCACCCAAAATATATGGGATAATAACAACGTGATCGGGAAGATATGAAAACAAGTGAGAAAGCCTGACGCTTGGATATTTTTGTAAATCCAGAAGTCTGAATGGTCTGAGACTGTTTTTTCATTGCCTTTTATACCCCCTTGGGGCTCAACCTGTGGATTGGGCGGGAAATGCCCAAATATGGGCATTCAGGATGGGGTTTACCGGTTCAACTGGACGCCATTTTTGGGGATTGTGTTGAGGTTTTTTTTGGTGGTTGTGCTGTGTCAAGGTCGCCTGGGAATTTTTGGCGGTTGTGGATGTTTTTTGGTGGTTGTTGCTCATTTTTGCTGGTTATGGTCATCATGGCGGTTTGGTGAAAGAATTCTTACCGGTTGAGATAGTGTCCTTTTCTGGCATTTGGGATTTTTTCACCGGTTGTGGTGATATTTTGGCGGTATGTTATTTTTTGGCAGTTTTGGTGTGAAAAACCTTTTTACCGTTCGAAGAAATGGTTTTCTTGGCGGTTGGGATGTTGTTGGCGGTTTTATGGTGGTATGGCATAATTTTTGGCGGTTCTGTGCCTTTTGTGGGCATTTTTTGTGCCTAGGATAGAAATTATTTGCCATCTGTTGGTCAGAGTGGTGACCAAAGGTGTTGGCTTTGGGAGAGGGCCCGTGGATGGTGGGGGTAGACTGTAGTCATTACCATTTGAGTGATTCAGACTTATGGCGTTTCATTCCTTGAGTGGAACTCATCAGAGGCGCATGTAGGTATGCAGGTGGGTTGGATTGTCCAAGTCCCCCCCCTGCCTCACCCAAAATATGTCATGTGAAAGTTCATAAAGATACCACCACATGACTGACATTGGTGGATACTGATTAGCGCCCTAATAACACATCTTCGTCGCATTCATGTATATACATTCAACACCTTAATACCTGTATTTACTGGGGTTACCTTCAAATACTTTGCATGGATAGATCTATCTGATGCTATTTCAGTCAGAGTTAATCCTTTAACCCTTTAATGGTCCAAATTGATCAAGAAAATCTTAATATCTGCCTATTGAATGTCCATTTACACGCCAAGTGCATTCCAGTGGAAAATTTTCAAAAAATTGTATTCTCTTGGCCTGTAAATGGACATTCCATAAGACCATAACAGATGGCAGTTTGGCCGGTATGACCATTAAAGGGTTAATGGCCACGCCGGCCAAAACTGTCTTCTCCTTCGATCAATACTTACCATTACATTACTCATTGATAATACAGCTATCCTGTTTCCTTTCTGGAATTACTGGATTTACTATGGAGGGAGCCTCTGATTCTCAGGTCGTATTCTTTCATGTTATTTCTCGAGCTATATGGAGACTTATGTCTCTGAAATTTCGTCTGTGTTGCATGTCCCATTTTCTGACCTCGGAACTGGGACATGTGGTTACAACGAAATATGCCGGATAAGGTCGCCTCCTTTAAATCCCAAAAGCGATCGGGCAGTAATATGAAACTAGGCGTTGGCCTACGTTTTTTTAACACTAAAATCGGCTTACGTCATTCAACCGTATGGTCCGAGCGGGTGACTTCACACTCAAGTTCTCAGATTATTTGTGCAAGGAAATGTTTCATTAATTCGTGCATCTTATTCATGGTGCTGCGTGCGTTTATGTGCCAGAAACTTTTGAATTATGTCAAGTTTTGTGTGTGATCACGATCTGTTTGCATTGATCGATGATTTCAAAATTCTTGATTAACCCTGTGGCAGCGACGGGACGTATTATCGGCTTGAAATAATTAGGTTCCCAGTCCGACGGGACGTATTATCGACAAGAGACAATTAGACACCGGGAGCGATGGGACGTATTATCGGCTCAAGCTACCACCAGTTTTCGATCGCTAAATACGCAAGCATTACTGGCGTTTTATCCAATCAAACTTGGCATTACATTACGTCAGAAGGCCGAATTTTCTAAATCCACTGTCAATTGGTCAATTCAGTTTGTTTACAAATTTATGCGGGAAAATATAAATAGATATTTGTGAATGAAATAGTTTGCGTAAAAATGTCGAAGCAATTCCTTTATTTAAGCGAGTACACGATTATCCGGATAGATGGAATCGGGTATTATTATTATCATTATCATTATTATTATAGAGCTGCGCAACGATTGGGCAAGCTGGAAAATCTTTCTAAACGGCATCCTATACTAGCAGTGTCATATATAATACGGAAATGTGAATGCAACCTGCTCTCTGTAGTTAAGAAGATCGCGAATTTCGTTTGTTATCTTTGGCACGTGATAGGATGTTACAGATTATGACAGTTAGTTTAATTTTAATGAAACTCGTTTCCACGCTTTTAAATTATTTTATAATGACAATTTGCCATTACTGAATAACTGAAAGCCTCTCAAAATTACTGAACATCCATCATGGTGAAATTATTTAAAATCAATGGTCGAGTGGGGTTTAGGTATTGAGAGACACTTGCCAATAATTTGAAAAAAAATTACAGATCCCCCTACTATAATATATATTATAGTAGGGGGATATGTGGTAGTGGTATGCATGGACGAAAATTCAAAGGCCTGTGGTCTGGAACCTTGAAGGACATATCAGCATAGACAATACAATTGTTTTAAAGATATTGACGACTGTGGAAATGTGGTTCACATGGGGACAGAACAAGGGTGGGGGGGGGGGAATTGGGAGATGGCCCCGCCCCATTTTTTCCTCTCCCACAGTTTAGACCCCCGCCCCACCCAGGTCATAACACATTCCGACACCCCAGTTATTGCGCTTGATTTCCCTGTCCATTTTTGTCAATCTTATTGGGGTTTGCTGCTGTTCATGTTGCAATGTTATTATGTATCTATCCTTTTATTTTTCAGTTTGAAACACCATTTGAGAGAAAAATGAAAGCAAATTTAAACTTGATGATTTTTATAAACCCTGTAACACTTAAATTTGCTACAAAAAATTACATCTCATAGTAAATATCCATTTCCAGACAAAGAGAATCTGTTTGAAAATGTACCACTCGGTTATTGCGCCAGACATTCCAGTCATACTTTTTCAAAAATATTCTCATGATCTGCAAATGGCCATTTTGCAAAGTCACTGCTGTAGCCGTTTTTGGCTGGCTTGTATGTTATAGGGTTAATAATATTTAAATACTGTATTGTGTAAACTACCAGTGTAAATATCAAATAAAGTTTTCTCGAAGTGAGAGGGAGAGAGAATCTCATATTAGGTAATCAGACTGGACTGTGTATAGTAGATTTGTTGAATATATCGAGTCCAATTTGATTGGAAGCTGCTGCTTCAATAGGCAACAATAGATTCCAATTAAATATATCAAAATATACTCAACAGATTACTTTTTTAGACTTCAGGATCTTTACCCTTGTCCTGCAAGGGGAAGGGGGTATTTATTACATTTGTGTGCATCCGGTATTGCATCTAAAGTATTGATCCTACTGGTTTCAAATTTTAACGCAACAAAGCAACATAACCTAAACAAGGATTTCCAGAAGTTGTCTGTGATATGGACAAAAACCCAGGATCCAGATTGGATACACATTTTAATCTATGGACATCTCGGAAACTACTGGTTAGATTTTGCTCAAATTTTAACAAAGCAGAAGGCCATACACTATGATTTAACAAATTTGGATGTGCTAAAATTTATTTTAAAGCCGCTATGTACATTGTGAGAAAAATGGTAGGGTAGTCTCGGCAGTGGTTTACAATCTCTGATTACTGTTGTTCATAACGTTATCTATCAAGCATCAAGTCCCCGACAAGACCGTTGTGCTTTAAAAATTGAATCTACCCGTCAATGGAATCTAAGTGATAACTACATTGCTTGGTCGATGATGCATTATAGCAGAACCCATGTTCACCACTTTGACCTCGTTACCCCATCCAATCCCTGGGAGCGGAGCCAAATGTAAATGCCCTCTTGCTGCCTGCACTCCATAATCACCTACCAAATTTGTTTGAGTTCCAACCACTGATTTTGGAACAGTTGCATTACACAGAGACTGGAGTGGATTGTTGTGGAAAATCTGGATGTCATAAGGGGAAATGATCTGTGAAAGCAGGAGTTGAAAATTAACATGAGCCAGAGGCTAGTAGAAATTGACTATGACGAGTACAATTTGTAACCGACCAGCCTGATGGTAACAATTTGATATGTCAATGGTCAACGTGGCCCAAAAATATCATTGCTGTGATCTTCAGAAATGTAGATATTCACAGCAAGAGAAGACTCGATAACCGAACCAGTCATTCCAGTGTTAAGATTTCAAAGATAGTCTTCCCTTGGTCACCAATGAAAATTTCATGGGCTAAAGTAGAATCTAGTAATCCTGCTAGAGACATGTAGTGGCTCATTTGGCCTTAATTTCAATTCATGGAGAGGGTGTGTGAGAGCGATCTTTTGAACACCGACTCTTCCCCCCCTCCCCTGTGGGGTGGGGGGGGGGGGTGGGTGGGGGAGGGGCAGGAAATTCACAATTGTATGGTAACCCATATCAAATTCCTTTGAATTCCACACAACAGTATGGGAGGAGTTAGCGTGAGGGACAGTTTTTCGGATATTTGTCCTTTGGACCCCCATCCCCTGACCCACAGAGGGCAGAACCAAATCTAAATATGGTCTTACACAGCTCAATCATGGGTAACCCACATACCAAATTTGGTTGAATTTCACCCACCTGTTTGGGAGGGGATAGCATGATGGACCGACAGACGGGTAGATGGAGGCGATTATAATACCTCCATTTTTTCAAAACATGGGGATCATGAAAGGACCCAAGGCGATAAGATACAGGTAGGTAATTAATTCAAAATCTTTATACAAAAATGTAAACTTCTTTTGGATTGAGAAATTAGGCTACCACCATCATTGGCCACGGCACATTGTTTCCAGGATTTGTCGGTGAAAGGGTTAAACATAGCAAAGACTGGAATTGACAAGTGGACATGGCAGAAATTTAGATTTTCTAATAGAGGAATCCACTTTTAGCTCTGCCCCATCTCTAGGTAAGCTCCATCCATGATTTGTGTGTGTTGGGTTCAGTTTATGCACTTTGAATCCTAAATTCCCAATTCCATGATTACTATAGATACAGCTAACCTGTTCAATATTTTGAAACTAATCTGACTGGGGTCTGTTCAATTATTCAACAGAATGTTTAGTAAATGGCATACAATTCGTACAACTGACAGACTTTCAAAAGTGCATGATGGACTTAGCTATGTCATCCAATAGATATTTTGATTGTGACGTCAGCCTATATGTGATGTAATTCATTATGATGTCATATACTTGGGTGACAGATTGGATTCATCTATTATTTAACCCTTTCTCATTTTCACAAATCCCTGAAAAAGTATGATGCTTACAGTATAATATTTATTTTATTGAATATTTTGAAATTAATTTGACTGAAAGCCATTGCTGCCTAAGGCAGTTTGCAGTCAAACTAATTTTAAAATATTCACCAGTTTTCCTTTATGGTATCATTAAAATGAGGTATGGGGAATTCATCGGAAAAAGGGTTAATCTTACCTTGCTCGTGTGCAGATTTATGTTGTATATTTCACTGCCGTCGAATCATATTTGCGTCATTCTTGGCTGATTCATTGCGATGGAGCCTAGTGTATACGGTGTCTCCGAATTCATAATCATATCAGTAATTTACATTAACAATTTTGATTGAATTCTACCAAATGCTTTTGGAGATGGATGTTTCACATCAAGAGTATACTTACCTCCCTAATACTTTTGATATTGCTAAATATTGGCTTTCACTCAATAAACACTCAGATTAAAACAGTTAGGTGCCCCTACTGGGCAGGGAGTCAGAGCATAGTCTGGCGGATGCCAGCCCCACCACCGCGCATGCGCAGACTAGCACTACCTCTTTGCTAATTTATTGGCTGAGAGACAACACATGCTTTTGTGATAGTGCTTTTTGTAGCTCAATTATAAGCGTTTTTGGCAAAATTCAGAACTGTTGATACCTGAGAAAGATGGCAGAGAGAGTAACTTCGCCACAGGAGGGCCTTGGACCTTTAAATCAGGTGACTTCTAGTAAAATTAGCGAGTTTTGTCCCGTTGTAATGTGTTTCCGGGACTCGCGCTAAACGTGATAAGCGCCTTGATTAGTTGGTTTATTTCAACTAGGTGCTATATAAGACTAATCTCTCTTTGTGTTTATGTCCACAGGTCTGTGTGAAGAAATATTATGGACATGACATCAGCAGAGGGTTTGTGTCTCTCCACCATGGTTCCATTTCCTACTAATACTGTTAGGTTATCTAACCAAAAATTCTATGTCCAGTGAGTTGGAGGCCTATTATAAAGGTCTTCTCACTTTGCCCTCTTGATCCAATTCCTTCCCCTAGAGGTGGAGAGAGTTAAGAGGCGTTCAGTGGTGGAGTGCTCCAGTTCATCAGGTTGGATGGTTTGTCTAGACAAGGTGTCAGGTATCTAATTATTGATATGAGGTGATGTTAATTATTTAGAGGAAAGGGAGATAATTAACTTTATTTGCCATTGTTATCAGTATATATCTGATGCTTGTGTAGTCGAAATGTCCATTCTGCACATGTTCTGGTTAGAGATACAATTCGTCCTTGCACTGGGATGTTTGTTGGGGATCGATTTTTTCCTGTCATAGGATTAATGACGTCATAATCAGCCTTGCTCTTTATTAACAATTAAAGTTGTCCGAAGCTGGTTTTCTGATAAATTATGATCTTTATGATCATTTTCCTTCTCTTGAGTTGGTGAGTTTTCAAAGCTTAACTAGTTTGCTCATACTCCTCGTCCTTTGGCCTTTTTCAGAGACCTGGTTGTGCGTCCTGTGGACGATTTTTGAGGGACAAGTTTGGCCCTCATCTCTGTTTTCAGTGTAGCCCCTGTGGTCCCTTGCTTAATTGCGAGATATGTAAGCACTGGGGGGGCGAGCTAATGTCCGAATTCTTGTGCTTGCAGGCGAAGGACAAGGTGGAGGAGGAGAAGAAGAAGCTGAAAAAAGAGGGTGTAAGTAAGAAGGGTAAGAGGAAGGCCTCGTCCGCGGTGGACATGGAGGCCTTCCGGACCGAGATGTTGGGAGAGATGAGGAGGACAATCAAGGATTTGGTTCCAGAGTTGCTTCGTGGCATGCTTCCTGGACCAAATCCTTTATTGACCTCATCATCTGCTTCGGAGCAGGTAATCCCCACCTCTGAATCAACGTTCCTTAGTACGCTTCCGTTGTTTGAAGATTCAGAGGTGGCCCCATTAGAGGGGGCGTTCCACGGCCCTGGCAGCAGGCTTATTGCCGCGCCCAATAGGGACCGTGGACGGTCGTCGCTGGAACCCGCGGGCTGCTTATCAGTCCAGGGGTATCCGCACACCGCGGGTGCCAGTACCTCGTATGGCACCTTCCCTGGCCAGTCCGGGTTAGCTCTCTTTGCTGACCCGGAGTCTAATCTGTCTGGCCAGGAGGATGAGGATTACCTGTTGGGGTCGCCGTCTGAAGACATGGACATGGATTATGACGTCTGTGCACCCCTCGCGGGGAATACAGGCGCCTTTTTCCACGGTTCTACTCTCCCAGGGGTAGAATCCACGGTTCAGACTGTGGCCCTGGGCGCTGAAGGCCAGCGGTACCGCATACCTCGGCTTGCCGAGAGTGTCGCTGGTGCTGGCCGGGGCCGTGGTGGGGCGGTATATGCCCCGCGCTCTACCACGGCGCCTGCTCCTGGTCAAACCAGTGATATTAGCATGCCGGTATTGTCAGGCCCGCATGTTCTCCCTGGCTTGCCAGGGATATCAGCGTACCCGCCGTCAAGCTCTGTTGCTTGCGCTCAAGAGGAAGACGAAGGCCCCCGTCTTGTAGAGCGCTCGCAGCTAGCCACGGAGGAGGATTGGTCTGACGCTTGCCAGTGGTTGGTGAGTGTTAGACCAGATCTGCCCGTGGAGCAGTCGGCTAGCCAGCGTGAGCACAGGCCGTGGTTAGCTGGTAAGCCTACTGCTAACGCTATGCCTTCTCTGCCGCTGGCAGAGCATGTCGTTGACATGTTCGAGGCGGCGGAGACGTCCATTAAGTCGAGTGGACGTCTCGCTAAGGCCCCGCGCGAGGTGGCCAGGCGTTGCCGCATCGTGCCCCTGGACTACCAGCGGTACGGTGTGGTACCGAAGCCGAGCGTGGATGACCGCGCGGCTTTGGGTGAGGATGCGCGGCCAGGCTCCCGTTCTGACACGGGAGTCTTGTGTTCGAACGCGTTGCGTTCAGCAAATGCCGCGTTGCGTGATGCGGAGGAGAGTGGGAGGGCTTCGATTGTCGCTCTGTCCCACGTCTCCCAGCTGTTACAAGGGGTAGTAACAGCATCCGCATCGCGCCAGCCAAGTCCGGTCACAGTCCAGCGAGCCATCCAGGATGGTATCAACCTGGCTCTGGACTGTATGACGCGGGCGGTGACCAGGAGTGTCCGGGCAAGGCGCACTTTTGCCTTGGATAATCTGTGCCCGTCCCAGGACCTATACAATAGGCTACTACGTACGCCTATGACAGGTCCTGGTCTCTTTGGAGGTGAGGGGTGTAGGCACCTCCAGGAGACGGTTACTCTGGTCAATAACCAGAGGGGCGCGAGCAGTTTGAGGTGCTTCGTCGTGCCAACGTTCGCGCCGCACCCCCTGCGTATCGTCCCCTGCAGGCTCGAGGTGGTAGTGGCCAGGTCAGAGGCCAACCACCATCGCAGCGCCGGCCTCGGCCGCGTGCGATTCGGCCAGCAGCGAGGGGGGCGCAGGCTCCTCAGGCGCAGTCAGCCAGGCAGCCGCCCGCGCACCGAGGTGCGCGCGGTGCTGGTCGTGGCGCGCGAGGATCTGGGCGGGGTAATCGTTCCTGATGGGACGGTTACCGCGGTGAGAACCGCGCCGGTGTTTCTGGCGGAGGAGACAGTGCCGCTCTTGCACTCCTTATGTCCACCTCTATCCCTAGGTGGACCGGTGGGAGGCCGGCTAGCCGACCACATGCAAGAGTGGGAACGGTTAACTCAGGACCGTTTAGTCTTGCGATGGCTTTCAGTCGGGTATCATCCCGATTGGATGACAGGCCCGCCATCGCGACTGTCTCTAGTGCCGATCTGGACTCCAAATCCGAGAGATCCAGATCAAAGGTTGTGTATCGAGGAGGAAATAAATTCCCTCATACAAAAAGGAGCTATTCAGCCGGCACAGAGGTGTCCGGGCTTCTATTCAACCCTGTTCTTAGTAACAAAGAACACCGGAGGGTGGAGACCAATTCTCAACCTCAAGCCATTGAACAAGTTCATAGAGACGCCCAGTTTCAAGATGGAGACTGTGCGCTCGGTGTTGGCGGGGTTAGAGAGGGGAATGTGGACAGCGTCGATAGATTTGAAGGACGCTTATTTCCACATCCCCATACACAGGAGTTTCCGTCGCTTCCTGAGATTTGCATTCCAGGGCAGACAGTGGGAATTCAGGGTGCTACCCTTCGGAATTTCCACGGCTCCTCGGGTTTTCACCCGTGTGGTTCTTGCGATCACCGCATACCTCCGCAGGAGAAGCATAGCAGTCCACACGTACATAGACGACTGGCTGTTGAAAGCGCACACCCGGGAAAGTTTATCGGCCAGTCTGGAGATTGTTTTGAAAACTCTCACAGACTTGGGCTGGATGATCAATTTCCCAAAATCAGAGCTGATTCCATCCCAGAAGTTTGTTTACCTGGGGATGTTCTTCGATCTAGAGACAGGATATGTTTATCCTACTCAGGAGAGAGTTCAGAAACTCATCTCATTAATTCAGTCAGTGTGCGACAGTCGTCATGTCCTGGCACGGGTTTACTTGAGAATGCTGGGGTTGATGGTTTCATTGGAACCAGTCATTCCTCAGGCCGCCTTACGCAGGCGGCCGATCCAGTTATTTCTCATGACACAATGGACCCAGAGTACAGGTTCGCTGGACTCGAATGTGCCAGTGTTGGCGCCTCTGATTCATCACCTGCAATGGTGGTTGGACACAGAGAATCTCTTGGTGGGGGTTATGCTAACCCCTCCCCACCCTCAGGTGACTGTGTATACAGATGCATCGATGGAGGGCTGGGGAGCTTGCCTGGAAGAGTCCACGATATCAGGGCTTTGGAATCTGGAACAGTCAAAGGAACATATAAATCTACTGGAGCTAAGAGCAGTAGTCCTGGGCCTGGAACATTTCTTACAGAAAGTTCAGGGCAAGATTGTTCTTATTCGTTCAGACAACTCAACAGTTGTGACTTACATAAACCGCCAGGGCGGAACGAAGTCGCCCAGTCTCTATATGATGACATGGAGACTGCTTTGTTGGTGTCTGGATCACCAGATTACCTTGAAAGCAGTTCATATTCCGGGAAGGTTAAATCTGCTAGCAGACTCATTGAGCCGAAGGATGAGTGTTTTACCCACGGAATGGCAACTAAATCAATGTGTGGCGGATCGTCTGTTCGACCATTGGGGGAAACCCAACATCGATTTGTTCGCAACGAAGAAGAATGCGAAGATGACGACGTACGTCTCTCCGATTCCGGATCCAAGCGCTTTCGCAACAGATGCGTTAGCTATCAGCTGGGGGAGAATGTATGCATACGCATTCCCTCCAGCAATCCTGATTCCAAAAATTCTTCAGAAAATCAGACAAGAGGAATGCCAAGTGCTTCTGATCGCCCCGGATTGGCCAAGCCGATCATGGTATACGGATCTGCTGGACCTTCTGGTCTGCAATCCGGTTCCTCTGCCTCTGATGGACGAGGGCAAGGCCCTTCACAACAATCCGTCAATGTTCAGATTGACTGCGTGGATGTTGTCAAGGAATCTAGAATTAAGGAGGGCTTTTCTGAGCAAGCAGCCATGTTTATGGCCAAAGCCAGGAGGGGGTCAACCTCCAGAGCATATAATTATAAAATCAACAGATTTGCAGAATGGTGCTCAAAAAGATGTATTGATCCAATGGATTCATCTATTCAGGTAGTAGCTGATTTCCTCTGTCACCTCTATGATGCCTATAGCCTCAAGCCTAACTCTATTGCTGGTTATAAGTCAGCTTTAATGTCTGTTATTCCTTGCTTGGCTAAGAGGGGAAGTGATGAAGTAAATACATTAAATGTATTAATTAAAGGCATGGGCAATCTAAGACCAAGGAATCCACCTGTGATTCCGTCTTGGAGTTTATCGCTAGTGCTTCAAGTACTAGGTGATAAGCCGTTTGAACCACTTAGTTCCATTTCTATGAAACTATTAACACTGAAGACTGTGTTTTTAATTGCTGCGGCCTCGGCTAGGCGTAGGAGTGAAATTCATGCCTTATCAGCCGAGGATGACCGTTTTGTGGTTTCAGGGGAAGGCCTTAAGCTGCTACCTAGGATTAATTTCTTGGCTAAAAATCAGTCGTTGAAATATCCAGGTCAACCTATTGTTTTGCCTGCTTTGACTAGATATGATCCTAATTCTAAAGCATGGTGTCCCGTCCGGGCGCTTTGCCGGTACAAACAACGTACGGCGGAGTGGCGCACCGATCAGTCGGCGTTATGGGTGTCTTATATTGAACCCCATGGGAGGGCTTCTAAGGACACCATTTCCAGGTGGATTGTAGAATGCATTCAGTTTTGCCATAAATCCGCCACCGGGAAGCAGGTTGACGTGGCCAAGGCTCACAGTGTCCGCGGCGTAGTGACATCCACGGCCCTATTTAATGGGGTCCCGGTGGATGATATTATGTCGGTGGCTCAGTGGCACTGTGAGTCAAGTTTTACAGACCATTATCTCCGTGACACCTCTAATCCTCTCGCCTTGTCGATTTTGAAAAAATAACTTGGCATATATTTTTGATGGGGTTTCCTCATTGCTTATATATTTCACAATTAATTTATGGAAACAACCACTAATTTGGGACTGCATCGTGCTTCACCAATGGGAAGAGGATGTCAGCAGCCATTTCAACAAGGTCAGTCTTGTGTATGTGTTGTCCATTGTTGATTGTCTTGTCACGTTACCCGTTATTAATATGATGATGGTTTTGTGTATTTATGTGGTTCATTGTTGAGAGTATACGAAAATGGAGTTTTTTCGTCTCTGTCCTGTAGTACATGGCACTTGTACGTAGAGAGCGTATAGGACATTGAGGTCATTCGACTCTTCCTCCCAGGAAGGAGGGGGGGGGGTGGAGCGCATATGACATTCGGTCATCTCTCATACATCGGGGGTGTTATCCGATGGTTAGTCAAATCCTGACTGTTTTTTCATACAGTTTCAGAAGTTTAAGTGCCTTAAACGCAGAAAAGCATATAGGGATGAGCTGGTCTTTTGACCTCGCCTCCCTCCCGCCGAATTCACTGTCGAATTCTGGCAATATCAAAAGTATTAGGGAGGTAAGTATACTCTTGATGTGAAATAAACGAAATCAAGGATTTCTTTTTTCACGAGAGAGTTGATACTTACCTCCCTAGATACGGACCCGGCCTCTCCACCCCACAGAGGCTCGGTCTTCAGGCTCTTTATAGTTGCATGTGTATCAGCCAATAAATTAGTCAGAGGAAGTGCTAGTCTGCGCATGCGCGGTGGTGGGGCTGGCATCCGCCAGACTATGCTCTGACTCCCTGCCCAGTAGGGGCACCTAACTGTTTTAATCTGAGTGTTTATTGAGTGAAAGCCAATATTTAGCAATATCAAAAGTATTAGGGAGGTAAGTATCAACTCTTGTGAAAAAAGAAATCCTTGATTTCGTTTAGATAGACGGATGAATGGAGTTAATTGCAATATCCCAGCAGTCTTAGCAGTCTTATTTTACACAGATCAACAAATTTTTCTCTTTATAAAATCCATGTTAGTAAATCCATCTGCCCACTTAGCAGAAGAAAGTCTCTGATGTTTTTAAGCCATTGTCCGCTCACCTGAAAAAAATAGGAACAATAAGTTAGAAATAGGCAAATTCTAAGAGTTATATTAAGACTTTAACAATCAAATTTTTTCATGAAAATTTCCATTTTCTCATAGACAATGCCCATATGCAGACCAAGAGCCAGTCATTCCAGTGATACATTAAAAAAAATAATGTTACTTTGGTCGGAAAATTGACATTTTCCTAGACAGCTGCAGCAGTTTTGGTTTGACTCAAATGTTAGATGGTTAACAATATACATGTACGGCGCAGGGTCATAGGGATATACTGGTAAGCACTATGACCCGACAACGGCTGTTATGGTCATACACCGCCCTCAGATTTTAGCGTAGAAATGAATAATATAATAAATGGTGGCCATATATAGTCCAAAAAGGGAGTATGACTACTAGTTACTGGATTAACCTTTTCAATCGACAAGAGTGAATAAAAAATTTGTTACAAATGTTTCTAAATTCTGTTGAATATTTTGAAACTAATTTGACTGGAAGCTGGCTAAGGCAGCACCAGCTTCAAACTGGATTCAAAATATTCAACATCTTACCTTTATAATGACTGTAGACGTGAAATTCTGGAATTTCAAGTTCAAATGTGATAATTGTTTTTAATTTTGGGCACACTTCCATGATAGTGCAAGTTTGTTTCAGGGCCCCGGTTCTCTATATCTTAGATCAGAGGATACTGGCCACACAGTAAATGGTGATAGAATGTTTGTAACAAGGGCAATAGTGAAATATTTGTTTTCTAAGGAATAAATAGTAAGTTCCAATCATCAATGATTGTTAGTCAATGTGGTGTTACTTCCCAATTTTCAGTTACTCAATGACTATTTTAACCGAGAAAGTTATAGATTGTGGTAAGAAAGCAGCAGAACCAATAATATATAAATCCATTCGTTTACCTCTGGTCGCGAAATAACAATAAGGTTATAGATAAACAATCGGATAATCTCAATCATCGATGCATGTCTTTGTTTACAATTTCCGAGAAAACTTACTCTTCAAATTACTAGCATTAATTAGGCCGAGTTGAGATGCGAAAGCTGTCAAGTATATCGGCATCCCACTTCCCGATTGTCAATATGGTTAATCTAGTCATCTGTCTACTTTTTAGTTTGTGGCGTACAAGAAATATGCATGGATTGACATATTTGAACACACAACTATTTTCCAAAACAGCTGATCGTGTCGCCATCTTGCCGGAAAAATTAATATTCATGAATTCCCGACCAATCAGATGCGCCAATCTTATAGCGCATGATACGGTGATGCCATTAACGGGTAATGAGCATGGTACTTGTATATTAGATACGGGTACGATTCTACAAATTCCTCTCGTTCTTTCACGATAAATGATTCCTATTGGAGACGCCGCTACGAAAAAATGTCTAATGCTATAGAATCTTAGTGTAAAACATTCGCGTTCGCTTCTTAAATTGCTGATTGCAACCAGCAATGCTACATAGCATAAAATTGGCCATTTATTCGTTGTCAACGCTGAGAAACACTGGTATGTGTTCGGTTATGAAAGGTATTATTCAACATTGAATGAGGCCTCCTCCCCCCCCAAAATCATGACTGGAATTTCTCGAAATTTTACGATACCACGACATAATATAACTGCCATTTTCAATCTTATCGGATGAAAACCATGATGAAACTTTGGTATCTGTTAGTTTTAATACCATTGTGATTAAATTTATCAATGGCATTTGTAAAATTAAAAAAAACTTCGATAAACTTTGCAAAAATAGACCAATGTATTTATCCTACAAGGTGTGGCCATTTTGAGAGGCACGTTGACTAACTAAAATATATTTTATTCATACAAATTTTATATGTACTTACCAGTATTTTATGGCCCTTTCTAATGATATATAGTTTTATATATAATGATCTGTTACTTTGCCAAAAATAGTTAATATAGTTGGCATGGTAGCACTACGCCGCTATCACGCCACTACCGCTTATAGGCTAGGTTTCTAAGCAAGTTTCTAGCTTTTGGCTGTAGGGTTTCTAGCACTTTTTTGTAAATTCTTGGTAGGGCCCAGAGTGTTAAGATGTGTGTTCTGCGGTTGTTATTACACCACAAAAACATCCCATTACCTTTCAATCACTACTTGCTAAATCAATTATCTGGATTTAGCTACCAGAATAAGATTTTTATGCTTGCATGCACTCCTCCCCATGCCTATTCCTATAAATATGGACCCTGAACCAGGTTACTGGTTAGGTCCATCTCCAGTATATTAACTGATATATATTGGCACCAGTCTGTACTCACTCCATAGTGACGCCTGTCATTAAACACGCTTGCGCATGCGTACTGGAGCCCAAATAGGAAACAGATTCACTTTTCAATTATTCTGCAAGCAGAACAACTGCACAAATATTATCAGAAAGTTTTTATAGCTTTGCGCTGTGTCAGCTTACTATTGAAGGACTTCCTCACGCTAAGATATGCCTACTATGAAGTCTATCCTCCCAAAATTATGTATTTGGAAGTATTTCGTGGTTATAATGAACATTATATCTATGTATATAAATGTTACCGGTTTTCGTGAGGTTCATTTTTGTGGTAACAACTTTAATATGCCTAAGTCATCATCATATAAAAACACTATTACTCCAGTGAGCCCTTAATCACTCAGTTCCGTCTGTTTCCGTTTGACTTCCGGTTTTGTAGGAAATCCAGGTCTGCAAGATCCGGTTCCTAGTTCCGTTTCCGGTTTTAGCAGCACTTCCGGTCATGCCGGATATCCGGGGTCTGTGGACTCCTATTATTTTTCGTCTTCCAGTAGAAGCGCTTCCGCTTCCGGTTTGGATTCCTGTCTGTACACTTCCGCTTCTGTTTCTAGAGGTGTACTTCCAGGTCGTTCAGATCCGGATAGACTTCCGTCCTCAGGACGGGGGTTACTTCCGTTTTCTGGATCTACCTCCATTCTTTCCGTATCCGGTCTGACTTCCGGTTTTGCGTATTTCCGGTTCCTTTGCTTATTCTGGTTTTTTTACTGTACATCCGGGTTCAATTTCTGGGTGTCTTCTTCCGGTTTGCGCATTTCCATTTCCTATTTTTTCACTTCCGGATGGTTACATCCTGGGATAGGGTCATTACCGGTTTCATGGTGTTCTATGATTAACTTCCGGTTCTGTTTTCCTTTTTTGGATTTCCGGTGATAGCTCTTACTGAGATTCCAGGTTTGTCTTTCATAGGATCTAGTCATCATTTTGTCTAAGAGTTAGTCTTATTTCAGTTAGTGCTTTTAAAATCGGAATGTTTAATCGGTGAAAATATTAATTCTGAGACATTGCCAGTCTTGAAGTCTCTCGTGGAATTGTAGATATTCAGCATTTATTCTTTTATCAGTGAAACATTTCAACGTAATTAAAGACTCTTCCGACTGGTTGCCGGATGGGTTTTTTGTTGCAGTCGATAAGTCAGTCTGTATTCTACGCATTATCGCTAGATGTCGCAATTAAAATTAAATTTTTATTTCATCCAGCTTTAGACGGCCAGTTGTCTTCGGGCCGTTCAGTCTTTTTTCGCGCTCTTTTCCTCATGTCGGCAGGTTGACATATTTATTTTATCCAAAGGGAGTTATTTTCTTGAAGAAAATCCCCATTTCTAGCGTAATTCTTAGTCTAATTCTGACAGGCGCTGAAAGGAAAAGTTTCAGTAGTGGATTCATAGGGAAGAGAATTGCTCTAAGATTAATGATTACAAGAGCTAGAAATCGCTGAGAATAGAGAAATAAGATTAAGGTGAAGGAAGAAGGAATAAAAGCCGAGTTTTTTCTTCTGCGTTGTCACAGTCATGGTTTAGGTGAGTCTTTTTGCTTAGATTTTATATCGCCTCTGTTTTTCAGCGTTTTGTTTCGTGATTCATCCAGTAGTGTTTAATCATAATCAAGTATTAGTGTTTTGTGTATTTAACATCCAGATGTTCCCGGGATTCATTATCATTCTATCAATCATTCCTTTTATTAGCATATCAAACTCAATGACATCCGTCTTTACAAGATGATAATATTGGTTCTAAGTCTTTAATAATAATGAGTAAGATAAGTATAGCTCTCTTCCTTCATCCTCTGCCCCTTCTCCTTCTAAAGTTTTTTCTAGTCATGTTATCCTTCCTCTCTCTCTTTCTGTCTTCCTTCTTTTTTCCCTCTGGGGTTTTCCCGTATTTCATCGTCTATCTATCCTCTCCAGGGATCTTCTGGTCCTGTTCTTTCCTCTTCATCTTCCATTCTTCTTACTTCCTCTCTTCCTCCTTCCTCTTTTGATCATCTTGATCCGATTGTTTCTGTCGTTCTCTCTTTTGAACTTGAGTTTCTAATTATTGATTAAGGTCTGGTTTTTTCATTGTTTTCTGTTTTTAGGGATTCGTCCCTTGTTCGTTCTTTCATGTCAGCTTTTTTCTCTATTCTTTCCATGTCCTCTGTAGTACAGTAGAAATTGACATGGACCCGGACATTTTGTATAACAGACACATTTTTGTTTTAATCACTTCGGCCCAAAATACATCCCAGAAAGATTCTCCAAAATTCACACATGGGGAAATATGTTTTTTGGAGGAAATTCAAAATGGCCGCCACGGCGATGACCAATAACCAGGTAATATGTATTTTGACTCTAAAAACCCGTGTTTTAGTAAGTGTTGTACAGTTTAAAGTATGTCATCATCAAAATCACTTGATAAACTTTAAATTTAATGCAAACTGAGCGACTTGTGAAACACAGCGAACAGGCAGAATGGCTGAAATTTGTCTATGCATTTTCACTATTCAAATTTCGAGCTGTTAAGGCAGTGACCTTCACATTTACAATGTATGCTACAGGGAATGCCTTTCTTGGAGCAACTACACGAGGAACACAGACGTGTGCTGCTTTTACACTGGCACCTTATATTTAGAAGTAGCTCCGGAGGCGCTGCTGACTTGTCCGTAATGGTCGGCGTCACTGATCCTTGTTCTACTGCATAACCATACTCTTCTTTCTTTAACACAGTTTTTAGGTGAAGCCATGTGCTTGCTTGGAGATAAACCCGAAGGCTATGGAAGTATGCTGCCCTACATGTGGGTGGCATCCTTTCAACTGATACATGCTTAGGAGAGATGGCAGTCATGTATCTGAGATTGTCTAAGCCAGGACTTCTTGATCCAGCACTATACAAAGACTTAATGTACTTTTCACCAATAACTATTATATCCACCTTTGATCTGGAGATGTCGGCAAATGCAAGTACATCTTGTCTGAGGGTTGGTGAAGATTGGATCATTTTCATATGCTTTACTTTGCCCATGCCATATATTAAGCTGATGTCGTGTCACATCCAGACATACTATGGACGAATGGCAGGCACATACACAATTCCTTGCCTAAGATCTCTGTGGCCACTTTGATGCATAGCTTATGTTGCTTTGTTTGTAGGAAAATATTTGCAGAGGTGCTTGCATGATAGAGGAGTAAGATCAATATGTCTGTATCGTCAGCAACAACTATCGTTGTTCTTTCAGTTCCTGCCAATTCTAATGCTCCTTACAATCACCACATCAGCATCGCCTTCATCTACTGCATGTACCACCTCAACACCTGCATCTGATAAATGTTTTGCCAACAGATTTATGGTATTCTGCTTGTTGCGTTTGTTTGATAGAAATCCAGTTTGTTTCCTGGAACAGGTGTGTTGTCTTGGACAGCTACATCAGGAGTGCCAACTTGATTAAGCCGTCGTCGCTTCTGTTCTTGATCTTTTGTGGTCTCAGTTTGATAGTTATCAAATATAACGCATACAGGCGCATCAAGTCTCTGATAATGTACTACTGATGCTACGAATGAGCTACAAACGGTCTCCATTGTTCCAACCTTAGGCCATGGTATCCGATGCAAAAGTGCGCAGCCATCAAATACTCTTGCAGCTGGCTCTGTTGTCGCTTGCTGTAGCATTGATGTGTTCATTTCAATTATATACTTCGCCAGTTGTAACTTTTGCGATTTCCTCATAGTTCCGTCATCGTGGAAGAGGGCGGGACATACCGTTGCAAGCTCGTATTCAAAGATCGCTTTGTCTGGAGGTCCTGAAACAGATGCAGTTGACATTAAGCGATGGTACAGCTCCTGGGAAGACATATGGACATCTTCATTTCCTACTTTAACTACCTTTCGCATGACAGCAAATGTTACAGCTTGATCTGCTTTCTTTAGCGTAATGTCGCCAAACCTTTTCTCATTTAACTTCTCATGAATTCTTCGACCAATATCAATGGCATCATCGGAAGTAACACGATGGTCTGCAATCAAACCAGTTGCGATATTTCTCAGTTGGTCGCCTTCAACTGCGAAAGGATTGTGTTCTCTGAGAAACAGAGTGAATTTCTTCATGTCTTCTACATCTCGTCTCATATTTGCAGGGTGAACATCTCTGTGTTGTTCCGACCATGTCCCGGTGAACGTGTCAGTCAATGACCGCAGAGCGTGTGTGTACTGTGCTATGATGTGTGCAGTGAGAAGCCATTCTGATCTAGCGGATTCCTTGTGCGTTATATTGATCAATCCACCCTGTGTCTTCCCAGCTCTCGTTAGAGTCTGTTCAATTGACATATCAGACAAGGTACCACTCCAATACAGTTTAGCATTCCTGCGTACAGCAAAGTGCCCTTCGTGCATGGGACCATCCAGACAAGTACATAGATCATCAGAATCTTGGAGGTAAAGGCGACAACACTGTGTAATTGTTGTGCCCCGCAGCAGCAAAGAATGGCAACATTAGTTGTCGCCTTTAAATGAAGGAGCCAATTACTAGTACGCTCAGCCCTGATGAACAATCGTACAATGGCGACAAATTCCTTGAACAACGACCACAATTTACCAGTTCTTGATTTCTCTACATTTTCCTTCAAATTAGAAACTTGCTTACATAGGTTTTGCAAATGGTCATTGTCACAAACATCGTCTGCTGAAATATCATGTGACATAATAGCATCATATAAATTGCGCAGCTCTGACCACATATCATCCGTTGACATATGTGTTTGACTTTCTGTTTCGGTTGTTTGCTCATCCGAAGCGTCATTGCTATCAGGATTAACATCACTTTCTTCATCTTGCAGCTCTGCAAATTCAGGTTCACCATATGTACTGCTGGGTGTGTTGTCTGCAGCACTGCCTTGTAGAGAAATTATATCAACATCGGGTTGAATTAGCAAAAGATGCAATGCGGCATCTGTAAGGAGGCATGCTCTTAATGTCTTTGTGTAAGCTTTTATATTATTGTAATAGTAAGAATAATAGCGTTAGGAATATTTATATCATTGACTGCATAGTTGCGATTAACATGCTGTCCATATGTGTAACTCTCTCCATCAGATCTTTAAAAAAACTGGCATACATTGATGTACCATGTTCTGGAATTCAGACTCGTGTATCAAATCTTATATGGTTGTTATAGACAGGTTTTACTGATTAATTTTAATTTACATTAGTATGTCTTACAGGTTATTTGACTGGGATCTGTTGTCATATACACAATTGACAATAGCAATTGTCAGTAGGTCTAATTTTCTAAAATTCTCAACAGATTACCTATTTATGCTAACTATTTTTCACATTTCGTTCCCCAACTTCAAAGGGTTAAAAATCAGGTTTCCCCAAGTGTGAATTTGTGAGAATTTCTTGTGTGGACTCTGGACAGTCATAAAAAGTGTTTGGAACACAAAATCGTCTGTTATACAAAATGTCCGGGTTAGCCTATATTTCTGTTGATTTCTACTGGACTACTGGTCAGGATGTTGTATCTGTTCACATTCCTTCTGATCAACTTTCCTTTTCTGATTCTTTACAGTTTTCTAACCTTCTAGTTTCCAAGAGGCCTTGCTCTCCTCTTTCCATTTGAACTGTTGATTCTATGGCCTCTGGTGACTCTTCTCATCTCTTTTCTTCTCCATCTCCTAATCCTTCTTCTTATTCTTCTTCTTCTTTCTTCTTTTCGTTCTCTGATCATACCGCCAGTCCTGTAAGTGACTATCGACATGATCATCTATTCTTATTCTTCTATTCCCTAGTCGGTCAGGGCTGAGGAGATTTTGTCAGTCAGGGTCTCTTCGGATGACTGGTCCCTGTCTCACTGGTGGATTGCTTAGACTCTTTCTCTTCCTTTTAAGGACGAGTTTTCTATAGACCTTCCTTCTTTTGTGTCGGCTCTTTCCTCTTCTAATTCTTCTTTCTTGTCTCCTCTGGTCCTTTCAATTGACAATTTGGTCATTATCATGTTAGTTTTCTTTGTGAATTATGTTAATTCAAAGGAATTTATACATACATGAGAGCGTTCAGCCTAGGGTAGGTTTTCCTACCCTGTCATTAAATCTTAGTAAAATGATCTCTATTCACTCTGAAACATTCAAATCTGCATTAATTTAAATTTAACAAGGGTGTATGTCATGATTAAATCTCATGATTCTTACTCCCAAGTCAAGATGGAGACCATCTCCCAGATCATTTCCAGTCTAGATCAGGGTATGTGGTCGTTTCCATTGACCAAAATGACGCCTTCTTTCATGTTTTCATTTACCCTTCCTTTGGTAAATTCCTGAGCTAAGATCGAGTTTGGCAGTTTCGCGGCTCCTTTTCTTTTTCTCGCCTAGTCTCAGCCGTGGTAGAAATTTTCACCGTCGTTCTATCCATCTCCACATTTATATAGACGATTGATTAATAAAGTAAGTCTTCTTCAATTCTCTCAGGAATTCTTCCAGAGGTTTGCAGTCTGGCATGCAACCTAGGGTGGATTTTAAATGTAAAGAAATCAAGCCTAGGTCCCTCTCAAATCTTCACGCATCTAGGCGTTTCTTTCGATCTGACCCAGGGTCTAGTCTTCCCCTCAGATCCAAGAATAGAGGCTTTCAGTGGCAATGGAAATCCTGTCTTCTTCCATGGTCTGAGCAAGATTTCTGCTAAGAGTGATAGGTTTGATGGTCAGCGTAGAGAATGTTATTCCAAGGGCGACGCTGATGAGAAGACCTTTCAAATGTATTTAATGTCCCTTTGGAAGCAGTCAATTCCCTCTATTTACCATCAGATTCCCATCAGAGAACAATTGATTCCTCTTCTAGATTTTTGGAAAGATCGTTCTCTACTTCTGATGGGTGTTCCACTGGTAAAGTCCTCCCCTCAGGCGATTATCTTCACAGACGCTTCTCAGGAGGGATGGGGAGCGGTCTGGAACTCCCTGTCGGTGTCTGGTCTTTGGTCCCTGGAGGAGTCGACAGCTGATATCAACATTCTGGAATTGTGTGGTGTCAAGAATCATCTCCTTTCATGGTCAGATCTTGTGAAAGTCTTGATTCGGTCGGACAATTTGACAGTGGTCTTTTATATCAACAGGCAGGGGGTACAAGGTCATCCGTCCTTTGTCTAGAAGTGTTGAACCTTCTCTTATGGTGTCGCAAGTATCAGATTCTTCTAGTGTCTTCTCATGTCCCAGGCAGTCTGAATTTTCTTGCGGACCAACTGTCATGTCCCAACAAATTTGCCCACACAGAATGGCAGTTAAAGAGGTTGGTTGTCAAATCGATTTTCAGTCATGGATCGTCCTCTGGTAGATCTGTTTGCGATATCTTTGAATGCTCAGATCTCTTACATGTCTCCTTTTCTGGACAGTCAAGCTCTGGCGGTGGATGCCCTGTCTCAGTCCTGGACAGGAATGTTCGTCTATGAGGTCCCTCCAACGATTTTGATTCCGTTAGTGTCAGAGCTCTAGATAAGCAGGGTTTTTGCGTTTTCATCCAATAAAATTGCCAATCACCCAATTAATTTTTAACATCATGAGTACTGAAATAGAAAATCACCCAATTAATTTTCAGTTGTCTTGCTAATAATGTGTAATAACCCAATTAAATTCCAAAGAAAGCCAATTTACAAAATTTCTAAGAGTAAATCACCCAATTATTGAAAAGCTTATCTAGAGCTCTGGTTAGTGTTGAAGAATGTCAACGAACAAATCTGCGAGATTCCTTTATAGCTCATTTTTGGCCAAAGAGGATTTGGTTTGTAGACCTTCTAGATCTCCGGGTGGACTTCCCTCGTCTTCTTCCATTCTCCCAGGATCTTCTGTCTCAAATAAGAGGTCTTTGTCCTCATCAAACCCAGAAATCTTCAGTCTGTATGTTTGGAGAATATCGAAACTAAAGTCTACGAGAATAAAGTTTCTTCAAGATCTCCGGTAATTATCGATTCTTCCAGAAGAGAGTTGACCCGCAGAGTTTACAAGTGTCGACTTAAAATTTTTGGAGAATGGTGTTCAGACCAAGGTCTCGTGCCCGATTCTGTTTCTATTCCCCATGTATTAGACTTTTTAAAATATCTCTGATTCCTTACATTTATCAGCTAATACGGTTAGGGGATATAGATTTTCTCTGGCATCTTCTCTTCCTTGCCTTCTGTATGCCGATGTCAAGGACACTAAGACCTTTAATAGTTTTTATTAGAGGTCTAGGTAATATTCGTCCTCCGAAAGCTAAGCCTTTACCTTCATGGAACTTGGCTTTGATTCTTCAAGTGCTGGCAGGCCATCATTTTGAACCTCTCCTCTATTAGTATTAACGGCCTCTGCTAGGCATTCAGAATTCATGCTTTTTCTGCTGAAAGGGAGAGATTTATAGTTTCTGGAGACGGTTAGTTTTATATCCCAGAAGGGATTTTTTTAATCTAAAACTCAGTCTAACCGGTTTCCTGCTAGTCCGATCTTTTAAAAATCATTATCGTCTTTTTCGCCTTCCGATAAACTCTGGTGTCCTGTTAGGGCATTAAGAATGTACAAACAGCGAACTGATTTCAAAAGATTTGATCCGTCCCTTTTATGTTTTTTTTATGCGGAAGAGTTAACTAAGCCGGTCTCAAAGTTTAAGATATCCTGATGGATTTGGGAGACGATTAAGTTTTGTTACGAGATTGCTTCTCAGGAACAAATTAATCTCTCCCATATTAAAGTTCACGATGTTAGAGGAATGGCTTCCTCTTTTGCTCTTTTTGCCGGTTCGTATTTAGATGAAGTCATGCAGGTTGCAGGATGAAAATCTGAATCCTCTCTTACAACCTTTTATCTGAAAGCTCAGAGTGCAGCAGCCTCCTGCTTTCGTAATATTACGATTTTAACCAAAATAGCTGAAGACCATTTACCAAGCACATCTCGCCATTTTCGTTAAGACTGTGCGTCTGTAAGAAATGGTGAGAGTTTATTTTGGTTTTTATTTATCTCTAAGTTCAATTTTTCCTTATTTGATAATCACAGTGTGATTGATTTAAATGCACTATTATGTTATGTTATTAACATTTGGATAAGATTGGTTTGATTTTTATCTTTGTTTGTTGATTCTCAAATCGCCTCCCACTTAATGTTTTAAGTGGGGCACTGACCAAATCTACGGGTTTAGCAAGTAGTGATTGAATGGTAATGGATGTTTTTGTGGTGTAACAACAACCCCCCTTGCGGGTTGGTCTGTTGTTTTATTAACCACTATAAAAACATACTTACCGTTCAATCACTACGACCGGGTCTCAGCCACCCCGTGTGGAATTGATTTGAGAATTTGCCTAAAATTTTGGCACTTAAATTCAGAAAAGTGAATCTGTTAACTATTTGGGCTCCAGTGCGCATGCGCAAGCGCGCTTAGTGACAGGCATCACTATGGAGTGAGTACAGACTGATGCCAGTCTATATCAGTTAATATACTGGAGATGGACCTAACCAGTAACCTGGTTCAGGGTCCATATTTACATGAATAGGCATGGTGAGGAGTGTATGCAAGCATAAAAAAAATCTTATTCAGGTAGCTAAATGCAGATAATTGATTTAGCAAGTAGTGATTGAACGGTAAGTATGTTTTTATAGTGGTTAATAAAACAACAGACCAACCCGGGGGGTCTGTGGGGTTTTTTTTACCGTGTTTTACAGCAGTAATGTTAATTCATCTTGTTGTTCCTTCATGTGTTGTTTGGCTTTCGTTTGAGTAGTATAATTTTGAAATTAATTCTTAAATATACCGCGAATGCTTCCGATATGTTCCTGGTTCCGTGTTTAAACATCCTGCAGGATCCAGTTTTGTGGTGTATTATTGGCCCGCTCTCGTTCTTGTCGCCAGCTTACGCGATCTTGGTTTTAACGTTGTGGGTGTGGAGTGCCGAAGGGTTAACTTTTAATTTATTGTCGAGCTATTTGAAAATTATTTGTCTGCCTTCCATTCCTGTTTCGTACCGCTTGCCTATTTTAGGTTTGTGCTTGTTTTCAGGCCAAGCCTACCCGCCATCATGTCCTGAGTGTCTCAAATTCGTCAAGGTCGCATTTAAGGACCATGTCTGTTTTCTGTTATGTAACGTTAATAATGGGTGTAATGTCTGTTCAGTGTGGCCCGTCGAGTTTTTAGTCAAGTTCCTTGCCCAGAAGGACTTGGCTGGGTCTGACGCGGGGTCAGGCGGTTCGAAAAGAAATTGAGGAGTGTCCATTTTGACTCCTGGGTGCGCTCCTCGTCTGCAGTTGGAGGGTTCGGAGATAGCATTCTCGGCGCGGTTTGGGCTCGCTATGCAAGGCTTCTTGCATAGCGTCCTGCCCATGCTGGTGTCGTCTCTGATACCGAAGACTGTAGGACAATCTCTCCGTGTCCGGTACATACCCTGTCCTTGGACAGGGTTTTGGACTGGTTACCGAGGGGGTCATTTTGTATGGCTCCCTGGCAGTCCCGTCCGGCCTGGCGGGTACTGCTCTGCGGCCACCTTCCGGTGGTCCAGTAACGGTAGCCGGTCCGTCGGGCATGGGAGCCAATCGCCAGGACGACCTCAGTTTCCTCATCCAGTGACAACTTCGGGGTCTGAGGATGAGGAGGCCGAAGAGGAGATGTTGTTGCGGCCTGAGATGCCGTGGGTGGAGTGCATGGAGGTTGATTCCGTCCTGGACGGAACCGCCCTCCATTTGTCTGGCTTTGCGCAAGCCATGACAGCCGCTCCGCCCGTGGTTGAGGCCACACCGGTACCGGACACCCGTCCAGTGCTGGTTGGTTTGTCACCAACCGACACGGTGACGGGTGTGGCTGGCCAGGCTTGGTACTCACCTATCTCACCTGGTCCAGTGGCCTCACACGGGGTGCCATTGGTGCTCGTGTGTGGCCACGGTTCCATAACCGCTACGGGTCCGCACGGTCCGCACGGTTTTCCGTGCGGGCCTACTCCATTGAACAGTTTGTTTCATGGGGTGGCATCGGAACCATGTGGTACCGGTGTTGCTGGCTTTCCAGCAGTGGCTCCTTGCCGGGAGGCCGCTGCTGGTAGACCCGTGAACACATCAACAGGTGATGTGTTTATGGGGGTGTCTTCCTCGGAGGCGGACTGGTCCGATGCTCTGGCTTGGCTAGCCAGGATGGAACCGTCCATGGTCTCAGCCACGACCAAGGAAGACCTGCCCCGTCCATCGGTTGCATCGATTCGGACGGGGGGGGGGGGGGGTCTTGCCCGCAGCTCGGATTCAGCCCATTGGACTGAATCCAAGGTTCAAGGAGTTGCTCGGGGGTGTTTATAGCAAGCAACTCTTGACCAGGAACCAGCTCCCTGCGGCCTCTAAGGAGGTGCAGTCAAGGTTCCGTATCCCCAGGGGTGAATACGAGCGTTATAGCGTGGTCCCAACGGTCACTGAGGATGACCGTTGGGTTCTTGGTGTCCAGAGTGCTGGAGCGGGTGGTCCCGCTTAGGCGCTTGTGGACAAGTCCCAAGCACACAATGAGGAAGTCCTGTCCCTTTGCAATGAGGGAGTGAGGGCAACAATGAATGCTGTTAATCACTCCTATCGCTTGCTTCAGTCGGTGTGGGCTGAAGCTGGGACAGGCCACCCTGTGCCACCTGTTGCGATTTCTTGCATTAACAACAGCCTTGTGCTGTCAATGCACGCGTTGGCCAGGGTACAGGCGCATGTAGCCAAGTGGCAGATGGTCCTTGACCATATGCGTCTGGCTATGGCTGTCAGGGAGTGTTTGCTTGGAACGCCCCTGAACGGTCCTAGCATCTTTAGTGGTCAAGCGCGGGCCATCCTAGAGGACACGGCTAACATTGTGCAGAGTCGGTTAGCGGTTAACCGTCAGCTGGAGCTAGTGCATCAGGTTCGGCTAGAGCTAGTGCATCAGGCGCATGCACTAGGGGCTGTTGCGAAACCGCTAACTGGTCAACCTGCCTTCCAAGAAGCAGAAAAAGCATAAGAGCATGGCGAAAGCCAAGCCAGCTCCTTCTGCTCTTGCTGGGCCTTCTCAGCCGCCTGCGGCTAAGAAGGCGAGAAAGGCTGTGGAGGCTCCTGCCCACTCTAGTAGTGGCCCTGATCGCCCGAGAGGCGGGAAGGGCAAGGGTAAGTCCTCCCAAGGGCGGACAGAAGCGAGCTGATCATACCTGAGGGTATGGTAGCTCCCTTCGTATCCGTCTGGACCGCGCCTGTGCGATAGGAACAGCGGTGCCACTTAGACCAGTCAAGCCAAGACCAAAATGGTTCTCTGTCGTTAAGGGGTGGGTGGTGGGGAGTGGATCGCGAGCCAGACACCCGCATTAGGCGTCAATGCGCCTATAGTGGGTGGAAGGCTCATGCGTTTCGTCGAGGCTTGGCGAGGTATGACGTCAGACAGTCTGGTCCTGGGATGGGTATCCCAGGGGGTACATGCCAGAGTGGTGGGATTTCCCGCCACAAACTCTGTCTGGCACCTGTATGGACTCCCATTCCAAGGGAGACAGACAAATTAGAAGCCATTCAAAACGAAGTGTGAGGTTTGCTTCTGAAGGGAGCAATAAAACCAGCAAACCAGTGCACTCCAGGCTTCTATTCAAACATGTTCCTTGTCCCCAAGAGCATGGGGGGGAGGTGGTTTGGAGACCCGTACCCAATCTCAGGCCAATAATTTGGTTTATGCATACGCCTCGGTTTCAGATTGAAACTCCGAGATCGGTAATGGCAGGATTGAGGAAAGGAATGTGGTGTGTCAATCGATTTGAAAGATGCATATTTCCACATTGCAATGAACAGGGGTTGTCACAGGTTTCTGAGATTCGCGTTTTTGATTCAGGTATGGGAGTTTGTAGTCCTCCCATTCGGCCTGTCGACAGCCCCACTAGTTTTCACTAGATTGGTCCTAGCGGTGACAGCGTTTCTCAGAAGAGAGAATGTGTCGCTTCACACCTACATAGACGATTGACTTATCCAGGCGGACACGCCAGCCAGGTTAGGAGTGGATACTTCTCTGACTGAAATTGCTTTCAGATCTAGGCTGGATAGTCAACAGGGAGAAATCCGAGTTGACGCTCACTCAATACTTCATTTATTTGGGGATGCGATTCGATCTCGAGGAAGGCAGGATTTACCAGTCAGCCCAGAGCGGTGTCTGTTAGCCATCCGCAAGAGTTTTTGATTGGGAAACCACATTCAGACGAGGAGGTTTCTTCAGATGCTTATCATGATGGTCTCCATGGAGCAGATAATCCCATACACTGCTCTAATGTGAAGACCTATCCAGTTGTATCTGATGTCTCTGGAAACAGAACAGAACCCCTGTCAAAGCTGGTACCAGTTTTGGCGCCAATAATGTCGCATCTTGTATGGTGGAACGAGCGTCAGAATCTCCTAGTAGGAGTTTCGCTTCACCTACCCCACCCCAGCTGTCCGTGTACTCGGATGCATCCCTGGAGGGGTGGGGGGAGGCCTGCCTGGGAGTACACCAGGTTTCAGGCACATGGACTCTCCAAGAGAGTCAGCTGCATATCAATATGTTGGAAATGATGGCAGTGGAACCCGCATTGGAAAAGTTTCCAGAAGTCAGGGGCAAGGTAATATTGATATGGTTGAACAATTCGACAGTAGTATCATACATAAATCGCCAAGGCGGGACCAGGTCACCCACACTGTATGAAGGTGTGGCACTTGATTCAGTGGTGCAGGAATTACTCAGTTGTTTTGAAAGCAGCTGACATTCCTGAGTGATTGAACATTCTGGTGGATGCTTTGTCTCGCAGACAGAGAATTCTGCCAAAAGAATGGTCTCTCAACCCTCCAGTTCTACAAAGGATCTTCGAGCATTGGGGCAAACCAAACGTGGACTTGTTGGCCACAAAGGAGAATGCTCAAATCATGACATATGGCTCGCCGATCCAAATACCGTCGATACAGACACTCTGGCGATAAGCTGGAGAGGGATGCCCGCTTACTCATATCTGCCCACAATTCTTCTACTGAAGGTTTTGGTGAAGATCAGGGAGGAGCCGTGCCTGGTCCTGCTAATAGCGCCATTTTGGCCCAGAAGGGCGTGGTTCACGGATCTCCTGGATCTGCTGGTGGACAATCCAGTGCAGCTGGCCGTGATTCCGAACATAATCTCCCAGGCAAAGGGCCGCTTCCTACACGAGCGGCCCGAAATGTTCAAATTGACTGCATGGATGTTATCAAACAACATTCCATGTTGGAAGGGTTTTCTCAACCGGTTGCGAGTTTCATTGCAGCCGCGAGGAGGTGGTCAACCTTCAAGTCATATAACCACAAGGGTAACAAATTTGCAGAGTGGTGTGAAGGAAAGGGTATTGATCCTTTACAATCCACTATTCAGCAAATAGCAGACTGTGAGCTGTCACAATTGCTGGATACAAGTTAGCTTTGGCATCAGTTATCCCTTGTTTAGCCAACAGGGATAGTCCAGAGGTGACCCAGTTGAATGTGATGGTGAAGGGAATGAGCAATCTCTGACCGAGACAACCGGTAGTCATTCCAGCCTGGAGTCTAGCTTTGGTGCTTAATGTACTGGCCAAGCACCCTTTCGAACCTTTGGGTTCGGCTAGTCAAAAGCATCTGACTCTAAAGGCGGTTTTTCTATTGGCAGCTTCCTCAACAAGAAGGTGCAGTGAGATCCATGCGCTTTCAGGAGAGAGGGGCCGATTTATTGTTTCCGGAGAGGGTGTGCGATTGCTGCCAAGAGCAGAGTTTATGTCAAAGAATCAATCTTTGAAATATCCCGCAAACCGATCATTATACCAAAGCTAACTAGGTTTGATCGTGATGCCAGTGCCTGGTGTCCAGTCCGTGCTTTGACCAAGTACAAAAAAGGAACAGACTCTCTATGGTCAAATGATAGACATCTGTGGATCTGCCAGAAGAAGCCATATGGCGCCGCATCCATGGATACTATCTCTCATTTTCTGTAGTCGAATGAATTTGACTACCCACGAGATTGCGACTGGGAACCAGGTGCAATGTGCTAGGGCGTACGATGTTAGAGGAATAGCCGCCTCGACTGCCCTATTCAATGGTGTCCCATTAGAGGACATCATGGCCATTGCACAATGGCACTGTGAGTCCTCTTTCACGGATTACTATATGAGGGACTTGTCAGACTCCGCCAATCCACTCGCTTTAGCTGTTTTGAGATGATAGTCTAGTGGCTACACTGTTCATCTCCTTTTGATAACTTTGAAAAGCAAAAGTCGTAAGAAAAGACATGGTCAAGCGAGAGGAATTCAACCGTATGGGACACGTTTGGTCGAAAGTGTGTTGGTTGATGGCTCCACATCTGGAATCCATAATTCATAAGGTAATTCAAGTTTGACAGTTTTTTGTATTATGTTTATATATCATGATCATTCATCTTATATATTCATGCTCATTCCCAGGCTTATATGTGTAAAGAGCTGTTAACCCTCTTCTCACATTTGTGTTTCAGGCGAGATGCATGTTCGTGAGTTTTCTCCCTTTTTTAGGAGAAAATGGGGGGGGGGGGGCGTGGGGGGGAGCAGTGATGCGAATGTGATTCGGTCCCAGAACTTGTCAGTCCTTTTAGGGCTCCGTATGACAAGTTTAGGTCTAAGTTCTTTCTCCAGGGGCAAAGGAGGCTTTGTATCGCTTGGCCCTTCCCACCAGGTTACCGACTAAATCTGGTGTTATCAATGAGTAATGTAATGGTAAGTATTGATCGAAGGAGAATGAAGGAAATTTCAATTTCCCGTTCTCAGAGATCTAACAATACTTACCATAACATTACGGACCCTGCCTCCTAGCCCCACGGAGGCAAGCCATGGGTATTCTCTTGTTTGGTAGCTATGCAAACAATATGAGTGTCTCTGGCAGGCGGGTAGATGGTTGTTGGGATAGCTGTATTATCAATGAGTAATGTAATGGTAAGTATTGTTAGATCTCGGTGAAGGGGAAATTGAAATTTCCTTCATTCTGAAGTTGTATTGAGGAATGTCCATTTGCTCATCAAGAGAAGGCTATTTTTGACAATTTATCACTGGAATGTATGGCTCGATATCCGAATATCAATATTAGAGTTCCCTTCGCCTGCAAATGAACATTCACTCAGCAAAAATCTCAATGTTCTTAGTTCATCTTGACCTGTACTTAGGGATTAAATGTGGCAAACATCTTTACATTCATTCACCACAAGCATGGCAAGTTATAATGTCTGTCAAACCTACAGACCAATAACACAGTCCTTGATTTAACCCTTTTACATTAAGATTTTAGTATTTCATTTTCAGCACAAATATACAGGAAAGCTGTGTAATATTTTGAAACTACATTAAGTGGAACCTGATTCTGCCATGTACGCAGTCAAATTATTATCAAAATATTCAACACAATGTTCCTTGTGTCATAGAGAACTTGCCATATTTGATCTGTGAGACTTAAAGGATTAATGAAAAGGCTATCTATCGGATTCACACTTTTGAAACCAATTTGCCTACAGTACATGTAAGCCATAGTCAACTTTACATGTAGCCCTTCAAATGACCCCCTGTCTCCGATGAGAAATGCATGGGTCACATGGTTCCAGTTATCTGATGCCTACAAATTATGTAGTACAGAAAGAATGTAGGACAGAACCCTGATTTAATAGTATACGTCCATTTACAATAAAGCAATAGACCTTTCCATTTTTGGCTATGCCACATCCATCTCTAATTAAACTCCACCCACACCTTGCTCGTGTTGTGATCATTCGATCTCTGAACTCCCTGACTCAATTTCCAGAAAACTACAGATAAGCTATTGAATATTTTGAAACTGATTTGAGGGGGGGCTCTTTTGCTGCCTATGACAGGTGTGTTGGCAGCAACAGCGTCCAGTAAAATTAGTTTCAAAATAGTCAACAGCATGTTTATTAAATAGTAGAGTCATACAATTAGTACAATGTGTCGGACTATTAAGAGCTAAAGATGAGCCAAATAGAATCATTTGTCACATAGTTAATTATGATGTCAGATGATGATGGATAAACTTGGAAAGGTCCATTCTAATTTTAATGCATATTCACCATTCTGCATTTTTTATTTCCAGCAATTTTGAGTTGAAGTCACTTTGTCAGATCAAGCATGTCTACCCGTCTGCATACACATTTAAGCAAGAGAAAGGAATACCCATGTTTGGAAATAAATCCAGTGACTACCAGCTGACAATAGAACCTCATCTACTTCAAGGTATATTGTCATTTGTTCTGAAAGTTGAAAAGCCAACTGTACAATCGTTTCATTCGTGTGTTGGTTACGTTATTACCAGAAAGAAAAAATCTGTGGTGTAAGTTAGAAGAGCCAGTACAGTAAATTTTATATCTGTCACCATGGAAATCGGATACAATTTTAACAATACGTTGATTGACAACATGCCTACCACCCAACCTTAATTTTTAGCTCGCATGTTCAGCGAACAGAAGAGGTTATGTGATAATGAGCTCGTCGTCTGGCGATGGCGGCGGCAGTGGTTGGCGGCGGCATCCAATTTTGGTTAAGTTTGCATTTAGCTCTGCTATGGCAATCCTATCAGGGAATGCAACTACATATACACCTGTGCAAAAGTTAAGCACCACCCTATTTTTACGCACATGCGAGGGTATATTCATGTGCTATGAAGAAAGCAATAGCATAAACATTTATGTACCCATCCATCTTAGTGCAAGAGGTAATAATGCAACTAGAGGAATGCTGATTATGATGGTGGGGAAACACTGTATGTTTTTGTTTGAACTTGAAAACGAGGCCTGAATATGGTTACGTTGACACAACTGACAACTATTGCCCTACAGTTGACACACGTGGCTAGATTGTCATTAATGGTGTCTGAAAACGAAGTTTAACATCTGTGCACGAGTTTGAGACGGTCATTATTAATACCGGGTATATCCACCTTGTGCCTGGATGACGGCCTGGACACGACGTCTCATGCTGGTCACCAACCGACTGATACGCCATTGTGGTATTCGTTGCCATTCAAGATGGAGTGCGTCTGTTAATTCCTGTAGGTTCTGCACAGGAGGATCCCTCCTTCCTCACCATGTTTCCCAGAATGTCCCAGATATGCTCAATAGGGTTCATGTCAGGGCTCCTTGCTGGCCATGGTAGGGTTTCGATGGCATTCTGGCGGAGGTATTCATGCACAGCTCTAGCACGATGTGGTCGGGCGTTGTCATCCATGAATATAGGGTGGGTTCCAGGTGCATGATTTACAAAATGAGGGACCACAACTCTATCCAGTATGGAATCTTGATATCTTTGTCCATTTAGTGTTCCAGGTACAGTCAACAGATCCAGCTTACAATCAAATGAGATGCACCCCCATATCATAACGGAACCTCCACCAAATGGAACTTCTTCCATGATGTTACGTTGGTCGTACGCCGTGCGTCTGGACCTCCATACACGAGTTCGACCATCTGTGGCATGAAGCAGGAACCGACTTTCATCGGACCAGTGTACCCGTCTCCAGGATCTCATGTTCCAGTGTCTTCTTTCGTTGCACCACCTCAGACGCTCCTCTTTGTGGTGTGCAGTGAGGAGAGGACGTCTGGCAGGTCTCCTAGCTTTCATGCCAGCAGCATACAGTCTCCTTTTGACGGTAGACATTGACACTCTATTGCGCGTTTCCCATTGCTGGCTGAGCACTCTGCTGTTGGTGAATGGAGATCTCCTAACAAGGCGTACTAGGGCTCGATCATCACGGGCAGTAGTCTTCTTCGGTCTTCCAGATCTAGGCCTGTCCTTCACCTCGTTAGTTTGCCCATGTTTTGCAATCAAACGACTGATTACAGTATGGTTAATGTTCAGCTGTCTGCCAATCTCTCTGCATGACATACCAGTGGTATGCATGCCTATGATTTGCCATTTCACACGATCACTTAACCTTCGTCTTGCCATAGCGGTTCACAATCAAGAGCTAATTCTCTCTGTACAAATAAACCACGGTCATGAACACAAAATTCCTAATCTTGTCGCCTAAATCTGTATGTAATGTTCTACACCTCAAACTGGACTTTTACATAACTGAACACGTGTGCTGTTTCCCGCCACGCACGGACATCAAGCGGCGTGAAGTCATGCATGCATGTGCATTTCGTACTTGGAATTATGTCAGCTAATGCGGGGACAAAAATTATGGCAGCCTAATTGTACCATCATGTTTCTACGTTCTATTGTTTTTGCTGGTGCTTAACTTTTGCACAGGTGTATATATATTAATACTACAATCCATTTATAACGTTATCGCCTGCATTTTCCGCTCATGGACTCTGTTATTTCACATTAAGTTTTACATTTAGCTGGACTTAGACATTTTAGAGCAGAATGGTTAAGTTTTGTGTTTAGCTCCTTTATGGATAAACTATCAGACATAGAGCCTTGGCGATGATTATACCTATGGGCAAGGATGTGCATGACACTTGGAATTTTGTGCAATGTCAAAATTGGGCAGTAATTATCGATTGTAATGCAACTCCTCCTACACCATTTCAGATAGAGACTTGAAACCTTGGGGATGATTACATATATGGACAGGGATGTGCATGACACTTGGAATTTTGGTATGTAACCCCCCACCTCAGGGACAGGGCTCTGGGGATGGGGAATATGGGGTCTAAAATTTTTCCAAAGGTGTCATGTAACATATCATTTTTAAGCACATGATTAGTAGACCACATTACAAGGAATCATTTTGATTTTGGGCCAAACTGAGGGTAGGGGGGCGAGGTCAAAAGGTCAAAACTGGGCACCAATCAATTGTAATGGAACTCCTAGACCATTTCAGATAGAAATTTGAAACTTTGGAGATGATTGCACATATGGCCAGGGATGTGCATGACACATAATTTTGGTATGCGCTGCGCCACCCCCCACCCACCCAGGGGGAGGGTGTGTGTGTGTGTGTGTAAAAAATGCAATTTTTCCAAAGGTGGTCATGTCGCATATCATTTTTAAGCACATGATTAGTAGACTAGATTACAAGGAATTATTTTGATCTTGGGTCAAACTGAGGGTAGGGGAGGGGGTCAAAAGTGGGCACCAATCAATTGTAATGCGACTCCTAGACCATTTCAGATAGAAACTTGAAACTTTGGGGATGATTGCACATATGGCCAGGGATGTGCATGACACAATTTTGGTATTCCTCCCCCCCCCCCCCCCCCAAAAGGGGGAGGGGTGGGGTTGTCAAAAATTAAATGTTTCCAAAGTTGGTCATGTTGCATATCATTTTTAAGCACATGATTAGTGGACTACATTATAAGGAATTATTTTGCTCTTGTGTAAAAATGGGAGGGGGTGGAGACAAAAGGTCAAAATTGTCTCCGTCTGTGCATCATAATGAATTGGATTTCATTTTGACGCACTAATCCATATTAAGAGTCATGGATAAAACATTTTTGTATTATAAATATATAGAATTTTAATTAAAGTTACATATCTTTTACTATCTATCAATGTTTATCACATCACATTCCCAGCTGAATCACTTGCACTGTAAGAGAGATGCCATTCTTTCAGTGCTGATCCTAATGGGTAAAACTGCATGCGCAGTATCGTGCATGCATAGTTGCGCACATGCGCGCGCGCACACTCACGCACACACATACAGCAGAAAGCGCTGCATATGGTTAACGAAGTCTGTCTAAATCGTCGGTGTCAGCACTGTCCGTATTTGCACTTCTGATTATTAATGATTTTTACATCCAACTTATTTTTACCTTTGACCAGCAGCTAGTACGACTGGTCTCTCCGTTTGTCTTTTGATCTGTCAGTCAATCCTTTGCTATTCTGACAGATTTGCCTATGTTGCAGCTGTAGTGTATACGGGCTTGTACAGTAATGGCTCACCTGATTTCAAACAAATTTACAGAAGGACCTTATTCTTCAACAATGACTCATCTGATTTTATCATTTAATTTCTTATATCCAAAAATGCTTATACTGCCTGCAAAGACCATGTTGCCTAATGATACATGAACTAAAATTCAAATCAACTTCAATTGTTCAGTGAACAGAAGAGCTTATGCGATACCGGGCATGGCGTCCGGCGGTGTTGGTGGCGTCCAATTTTAAAGTTTTGTGTTTGGATCTGCTATGGCTTATATAATTTTAACAAATGACACCATTGTCCCACACAATAAATACAAGCAGCATGCATTATTATGACCTTTCTTGTAAGAAAAAAGAAAATCTACAAATAACCTTCCTAACTGTAGAAATAAGTCAACAATAAGAAATAAGGTCTGCTTCAGCTAAACTATCAGGCCTTCATATATAGCATTAATAATGAATATATATCACTACTTTATTTTATATAATCATAATAGTTAGCCTTTTGCAAATGACCCGTATATATAGAATTATATCAACAGGCGAGCTCCGTGGTTGCAAAACCACAATTCTGGTTATATAGATCTGTACTCTATTTTATTAATTTTTGTATGCACTTATTAGGGGTGACTATGAACATTGTAAGATTGTAACAGACCTGATTTTTTATTGAACCCCTGGTGGAGGTTGGAAGGGCATCTGACCCTTAAATTTTCAGATCTATGTACAAGGTGCAGAACATACCAGGTTTTAGCTTGTACACGCCTTTCCTGTTATATTAGTCAATCTGTTTTTGTAATTCTTAATATGTTCCTATTTTTATTTTATTTTTCCAGATAAAAGCTCATCAGTTGATGTCCAGCTTGGAAGGGTGCATTTCTCTGCTTCACATATTCTTCAGAGAAAGAATCACTTTCACCACACATTAGTGAACGCAGTGAAGAAATATCATAAGGTGAGTTTACGTTTTTAATGGTCATACCTGCCTCTACTATGGTCTTGTGGAATACCCATTTGCAGGCCAAGAGAAGACTTTTTGAAAATTTACCACTGGAATAACTGGCTTGCTTACCGAGCCAGTCATTCCAGTGATAAATTTTCAAAAACTATTCTCTCAGTCTGTAAATGGACATTCAATAAGAGAATATTAACATTTTATTGACCACATTTGACCGTTAATGTGACAAATATTCTTACTGGACACTGCAATTCATGTATTGCATGATTATGATATTCCGTTATACCTTATTATATACTTTACTGTTCCAAGATTTCTTTAGAAAATTGTCCTTTTCACTTCAAGAGTATACTTACCTCCCTAACACTCTGATATTCCCAAATATCGACTTTCAATGAACACTCAGATTAAAAAAGTAAGGTGGCCCTATTGGCCAGGTAGTCAGATGACAGTCTGGCGGATGCCAGCACCAACCTTGCGCATGCGCAGACTAGCACTTCCTCTTTTCCAATTTATTTGCAAAGAGATACACATGCTAGTTAAATTTTTTGCTAAGTTTTCCGCTTGTCGTGTCTTTACAAACTCAATTCCACGTGATAACGATGTCTTCTCAAGCTAAATCGCCGGAGGAAGGACCGGGACCGAGTTATCAGGTGAATTCTAATACATATTTGTCTAATTCAGCGTTTTAATCCTGCGTGTAATGTGTTTCCGGGATTCGCGATTAGAGGTCACCATTAAGACTGATTTATTTACATCTGGCGCTATGAAATTCTGATCTCTGTGTTTGTGTCCACAGGTATCTATCTATGATTGAAAAGGACAGCACATCTACAGAGGGTTTGTTTTTCTCTCCACCAAGGTTCCATTTCCCACTAACATGTTAGGAACAAAGTCTATGCCCAGTGACTTGGAGGTTTCGTAAGAAGATCTCACTGCCCTCTTGGTCCATTTCCCTTCCCCTTATGGTGGAGAGATTTAAGAGGTCATAGAGAATGGTGGAGTATCAAGTTCATGTGATCGGGTAGTATATCTATGCTAAAGAAGCAGGTATTCTAGTGTTATTATATTAGACACCTCAAACTATTTAGAAATATTTTTGAAATCTGCTGCCAATTGTTATCACTGTTTATCTGATGTTTACATAGCTTGTATCACTATCCTTTCCAGTTTTATGCTTTGGATTTTGAATACAATTCATCCTTACACCTGGAGATTGTTTTCCAGTCGGATTGCCTTCTTATTTTTGAAGCTCCAACTGTGGTCACTTCATTAAGCCTAGATTCTCCCCTTATCCATGCTTTACTTGCAGTTCTTGTGGACCACTGTTAAGCTGTGATGTATGTAAACAGGGGTGGGGGTGGGGTTTGGGATCTAATGTCTGACTTTTTGTCGCTTCAAGCCAAGGAGAAGGCGTCAGTGGATGAGAAGTGCTCAAAGAACAAGCGGGAGAGTGTAAGTGGTAGTAAGAAGGGTAAGAGGAAGGCTTCATCCACCGTCAAGAGATGTTGGGAGAGATGAAAAAGACTAAGGATTTGGTTCCAGAGATGCTTCGTGGCATGGTTCCTGGACCAAATCCTTAATTGTCTCCTGCTCAGGAGCAAATAATCCCCACTGAATCGGTTTTCTTTAGGGATTTATCAGTTTTTGCCCATGATTCAAAGGCAGCAGGCTTGCCGCGCCAGTCGTTCGTGGGCAAGTGTCGCTGGAGCCGGGTTCCCGCTTATCGGGTTCCCAGGATTATCCGCACCCTACAGGTACCACTACCACTTATGGTACCTTTCCTGGCCAGTCCGAGTTAGTATTTCTCGCTGACCCGGGGTCTAATCTTTCTGGCCAGGAAGAAGAGGATTATTTGCTGGGCTCGCTTTCTGGCACCATGGACATGGAAACTGACGAACGTGCACCCCTAGCGGGGAGCATGGGGGACTTTTTTCATGGGTATACTTGCGCAGGAGTAGCATTCACGGTGCAGAAGGTAGCCCGGGTTATGGCCGATGGCCAGCATTACCGCATACCTTGGCTTGCCGATGGTGTAGCTGGTTCTGGCCAGAGCCGTGGTGTGGCGAGTATACCCCACGCAATGCCACAGCACCTGCGCCTGGTCAAGCTAGTTTTGGCATGCCTGTTCTATTGGGCCCGCATGCTTTCACTGGCTTGCCAGGAGTATAGGTTCCTCCAGCCACGCAATCACCTGTGAAGGTTCTAGTGGATGACGAAGGCCCGCGCCTGGTTGAGCATCTACAGGTAGCCACAAAGGAAGAGTGGTCTGACCCTTGTCATTGGCTAATCAACATCAGGCCAGATCTTGTTGTGGAACAGCCGGCTAGTCAACGGGACCAGTGCCCGTGGCTAGCCAGTAAGCTGGCTTCTACCGCGATGCCATCTCTGCCGTTAGCAGAGACGTCCATCGAGGCGCATGGATGTCTCACGAAGGCCCCTTGCGAGGTGGCAAGCAGTGCTGCATCGTACCTGGTGAATACTAGAATTACGGTGTAGTGCCTAAACCCAGTGCTGATGATCGCGCTGCGCTAAGCGAAGATACGCGGCCAGGTTCCCGGACACGGGAGCGCTGTGCACGAGTGCACTGCACTTGGCTAACACCGCATTGCGTGATGCGGAGGAGAGTTTGAGGGCGTCCATCGCGGCGCTCTGGCATGTCTCCCAGCTGTTACAGGGTGTAGTAATGGCATCTGCATCGTGCCAAGGAAGTCCGGTAACAGTCCAGAGGGCCATCCAGGATGTTATTAACCTGGCTCTGGATTGTTTAACCCGGTCAGTTATCAGGAGGGTCCGGGCGCCGCGCACGTTTGCACTTGACAATCTGTGCCTGTCCCAGGTTCCTGTACAATAGGCTTCTGAGTATGCCTATGACAGGTCCAGGTCTCTGAGGGTGAAGGATGTAGGCACCTCCAAGAGACGGTCACCCTGGTAAATAACCAGAGGGCTCTGCGAGCAATTTGAAGTGCTCCGCAGAATGGAACACATTCTCTCCACCCCCTGTGTACCGTTCTCAGCAGGTACGGGGTGGCAGTGGCCAAATCAGAGGCCAGCCACCAGTGCAGCACCGGCCTTGGCCGCGCAGGGTCTGGCCAGCAGCGAGGGGAGGCCCAAAAGCTCCTCCAGCGCAGCCAGCCAAGCAGCTGGCCATCCACCGAGGTGCGGGCCGAGGTGTGGGCCATGGCGCGCGAGGATCTGGTCGTGGTAACCGTGCCTGATGGGCCTGTTGCCACGGTAAGGACCATTCCAGTGCTTCTGGATCCAGTGAAAGTGCCACTCTTGCATTGCTCATGTCCACCTCTCCCTAGGTGGACCAGTTGGGGCCGTCTGGCCCACCACTGGCAAGAGTGGGAGCGGTTGACTCAGGACCGCTTAGTCTTACGATGGCTTTCAGTCGGATATCATCCTGACTGGATAGTAGATCCGCTGTCGGAGCTGTCTCTGGTTCCGATCTGGACTCAAAATCCAAGAGATCCAGATCAAGGATGGGTATAGAGGAGGAAATAAATTCCCTCATACAAAAAGGAGCAATTCAACCGGCGCAAAATTGTCCGAGCTTCTATTCAACTGTGTTCCTAGTGACAAAAAGCACTGGAGGGTGGAGGCCAATTCTCACCCTCAAGCCACTGAACAAGTTCATAGACATGCCGAGTTTCAAAATGGATACAGTGAAATCGGTGTTGGCAGGGTTGGAGAAGGGAATGTGGACGTCATCAATAGATTTGAAAGATACATATTTCCACATTCCAATGGGGAGGAGTTTTCGTCGGTACCGGAGGGTTGCATTCCAGGGCCGTCAGTGGGAATTCAGGGTTTGACCCTTCGTAATTTCAACAGCTCCTTGGGTCTTCACCAGGGTGGTCCTTGCGATAACAGCATACCTCCACAGGAGAAGCATAGCAGTCCATACAAACATAGACGACTGTCTGGTAAAAGCACACAATCAGGAAAGTCTATCAGCAAATCTGTAGATAGTTAAAAAAACCTCTCACAGACTTAGGCTGGATAATCAACTTTCAAAAATCAAAGCCGACTCCATCCCAGAAGTTTGTTTACCTGGGAATGTTCTTCGATCTAGAGAGAGGATATGTTTATCCTACTCAGGAGAGGGTACAAGTACTCATCTCATTAATACAGTCAGTGCGCAACAGTCGTCATGCCCTGGCATGAGTTTACTTGAGAATGCTAGGGTTGATGGTTTCATTGGAACCAGTCATTCCACAGACAGCCTTACACAGGCAGCCTATCCAGCTGTTTCTCATGACACAGTGGACCCAGAGTACAGGATCACTGGACTCAAATGTGCCGGTATTGGACTCCTGGCTGGGGTTATGCTCACCCAGGGTATGAAATAACGGTCGGACATCGGTCATGTCCGATCAAATCTGGATGGGTAAAAAAAATTTACTGAACATGAATTTTGGAAAAAGAGAACAAGTGAACAATGTTGGTATCGCACTCAAATACGATAGATCGATCGAGCGCGCGTCTGTGCGTCATTTGCACATTTCTAAGTGAAAACGATATTCACCTTGATTACCAGTATTCGTGATCTGTCAAAACGCGTCATACCGGCAAATTCATCCTAGAGGGTGGTCTTACAATAGCTAATTGTCCCGGGAATAGTGTAAACCTTTTATACTGGCGAATTTTCTGATTTCTAATGAGGGATATAGACCGTGAGTGACTTGAAAATTAAGTCATACGGCGAATAAATGACAGATAAAATTGCATAGAACATCTGATAAATGATACCACTCAAAATCTTGTCATTTCGCTAGTCTGAAAATGATCGAGTCGATGCAAAATTAGCAATGGCGGATCTACAAAATCTGCCACTGCGCACGAGTTAGTGATGTGTTCTTACACACCTTCTGTCATGAGAAGAGAATTTGGTCTCGCAATTTCATTGGTTGTTGGACATAATTATATCTAGAAAGTCCAATGACATTACGTGAGAGATTTTCACAGAAGTTTGAGACACGTTCTTTCACGCCTTCGATACTGAAGAAACTACTTCTTCCTCGCGATTTCCTTGGTAGCTGTACATAGAAAACCAATGAAATAGCGGGCGAGTTTTCTCACAATAGAAGTAAAGAAAGCAAGTTCATAAATAATCGCACTGTAGAAGACACTTGACAACACGCGCGTTACCATTATATTCGCGTTCTACAATTAACCATTTAATGGTCAAATTTGCCTAAAAATTTTAATTAAAAATAGTTAATGGCCATTTGCAGGTCAAGAGATTATTTTTGAAAATTTACCACGGGAATGACTGTCTCAGTTACTGAATAAGCCATTTCAATGGAAAATTTCAAAAATAATCTCTTCACCTGCAAGTGAACATTTATCAGGAAAACTATCACAAGCCTTCTTTGACTAATGTGTTCTAAAGTGAAATTTAAAAAAAATTTAATTGTACATGACTGTGACAGCAGTTGATGTGTTGCTAAAATGGCATCTGAGTGAAAAGTGCCCAAAGGGGCAACCCTTGCTAAATGGAGGACCGAGTATAAGTGGTTAAGTCCTCATTTTCAGGGTCCTACAGTTGACTATGAAATTGTTCTATCTTTATGCATTTTCTCCTGAAAATGTCTTAGTCTATTTGACTTTTTCAGGACAAAATGGGTAAAAATAGAACAATTTCACAGCCAACTGAAAACCTATATTTTTCTCCAGAAATGCAAGAGATGGCTTCTGAGAGCATCTGGATTTAAAAATTTTCAGGGGGAGGACCCCCGGACCCCCTGTCAGGTTAGTCAACTTCCACTTTTTTGTCAGATCAAATTAACTCTCCTTATTTCAGACCCTGCTCACCCCCCCTACCCTCAGATAACGATGTATACAGATGCATCAATGGAGGGATGGGGAGCTTGCCTGGAAGAAGCCACAATATCAGGGCTTTTGAATCTGGATCAGTCACAAGAACATACATGTATCAATCTACTGGAATTACGAGCAGCAGTACTGGGCCGGGAACATTTGTTAATGAAAGTTCAGAGCAAGGTTGTTCTGGTTCGATCAGACAGTTCAACAGTAGTGACTTACATAAACCACCAGGGTGGAACGAAGTCGCCCAGTCTCTGTATCATGACATGGATATTGCTTTGCTGGTGCCTGGATCACAGGATCACCTTGAAAGCAGGTCATATTTCGGGAAGGTTAAATCTGCTAGCAGACTCATTGAGCCGGATGAGTGTTTTACCTATGGAATGGCAACTAAATCAATGTGTGGCAGATTGTCTGTTCAACCACTGGGGGAAACCCAACATAGATTTATTCGCAACGAAGAAGAATGCTAAGATGACAACATATGTCTCTCAGATTCCATATCCAAGTGGTATCGCAACAGATGTGTTAGCTATTAGCGGGGTGGGATTGTATGCATACGCATTCCCTCCAGCAATCCTCATTCCAAAACTTCTTCAGAAAATCAGACAGAAGTGCCAAGTGCTTCTGATTGCCGCAAATTGGCCACGCCGATCATGGACCTTCTGGTCTGCAATCTGGTTCCTCTGCCTCTGATGGACAATATTATATTCCAGGGCAAGGCCGTTCATAACAATCCGTCAATGTTCCAATTGACTGCGTGGATGTTGTCAAGGAATCGAAAGTTAATGAGGGCTTTTCTGAGCAAGCAGCCATGTTTATGGCAAAAGCCAGAAGGGAGTCAACCTCCAGAGCATATAATTATAAAATCAACAGATTTGCTGAATGGTGCTCAAAAAGATGTATTAATTCAATGGATTCATCTATTCAGGTAGTAGCTGATTTCCTCTGTCACCTGTATGATGCCTATAGCCTCATGCCTAACTCTATTGCTGGCTACAAGTCAGCTTTAATGATAGTTATCCCTTGCTTGGCTAATAGGGGAAGTGATGAAGTAAGTACATTAAATACTTTAATTAAAGGCATGGGCAATCTAAGACCAAGGAATCCCCCAGTGATTCCGTCTTGGAGTTTATCTCTAGTGCTCCAGGTACTAGCTGATAAGCCATTTGAACCACTTAGTTCCATTTCTATGAAAATGTTGACACTTAAAACTGTATTTTTAATTGATGCGGCCTCGGGAAGGCGGAGAAGCGAAATTTATGCCTTCTCAGCTGAGGCAGACCGGTACGTGGTTACAGGGGAAGGACTTAAGCTTCTACCTAGGATAAATTTCATGGCAAAAAATCAGTCTGAAATATGCAGGTCAACCCATATTTTTACCTGCTTTGACTAGATATGATCCTACTTCAAAAGCATGGTGTCCAGTCCGAGCATTAAACCGGTGCAAACAACGTACTCAGCAATGGCGGATGGACCCAACGGCGTTATGGGTGTCATATATTGAGTCCCATGGCAGGGCGTCTAAGGACATCATTTCCAGGTGGATTGTAGAGTGTATTCAATTTTGTCATAAATCCTCCACAGGTGAACAAGTTGACTTAGCTAAGGCTCACAGTGTTTGCGGCATAGTGGCTTCTACTGCCTTGTTTAATGGGGTCCCTGTGGATGACATTTTGTCAGTAGCCCAGTGGCATTGTGTCAAGTTTTACCAACCATTACCTCCGTGACACCTCGAATACTCTCGATTTTGGAAAAATAATTTACGTGTACATATTTTGATGAGGTTCTCATTTTTTATATATTTCACAATTTATCGATGGTAACAACCACTTAGTTGGACTGCATCAGCCTTCACCAATGGGAAGATGATGACAGCAGCCAACTTCAACAAGGTCAGTCTTGTTTATGTGTTGTTCATTCTTGATTGTGTAGAGAGCGTATGGGACATTGAGGTGATTCTGTCTTCCTCCCAAGAAAAGGGGGGTGGGGGTGGGTGGGTGTGGTGTGGGGAGGGGGGAGCGCATATGACATATGGTCTTCTCTCAGCCATCGGTTGTGTTATCTGATGTTCAAGTCTATTGCTGGTTGTGTTTTCACACAATTTCAGAAGTTTAAGTGCCTTAGACGCAGAAAAGCGCATAGGGAAGAGCTGGCTTTTGACCTCGCCTCCCTCCCTCCCGCCGAATTCTCTGATGAATTCTGGCAATATCAAAGAGTGTTATGGAGGTTAGAGCTGGGCGGTTTCCCGATAAAACCGGGAAAATCGCGATATTATTGTTATTGTTATCGTTATCGTCTCATTTCTAAAAACCGCCAATATCGTCAAATACCGTCAGTGACGGTATTGACAATTTATATATTGTAATAATTTGATAATAAAGCATTTCATGCGAATTTGATGAGTCTGGTCTCTTCATTTCTGTATTCATGGTAGTCAAAAGCAATCATTTTCGGCACTATTATTGCAGTAAATATATGTCCATGTGTTATATACATAGCCCTGCTGTTCTTAGTATAGTTATCCTTCCATGCTCAATTAAATGTTGTTCCAATGAAGACAAGTTAAATCTGAAAATCGTAGTTGCTGACAACGTTGAATACGCAAAATAGCAGCCATTTGTAAAACACAAATAAACTTAACTCAGCCTCGTTTTGGTTATATTATTGGAATACCGCCTTCGCTTTCCATAGCTGATGACGCGATTGACGTCATTACAAGGGAATAAATAAAACATCGACCATCCAAATATCCTAGCAGGATAAATTCACTCGCTAACTATGACGATAAATTCAAGCGATCTCACTAAACCGGTGAAGCCATAACTGCAATCCCTATATTCTTCGCTTGTTCAAAGATAATTCAACCCACACGTGTGTATACATGTACGCTTGGGCGAGTATTGATCAGTCTATACCAGTAATACCATTGATATCCTGAATGCGCTAAAGGCAGCCGCAATATGAATGAAACAAGCCCGGCTGATCATGACAGTTTGAAAACTTTATGACCCAAAAGTTGTTACTGACATCGACAGCAACAACTTTGAGTCAAATTGTTTTGAAATAATCTGTATAAATATTTATTTTCACACACTCCGGTAAGTCCAGTTTATAGGATGTGTGTGATTGACTTTCATGCCGGTCGACAATGTTCTAAAGGGGTGGAATGGGGGCTGGGCGGACAGGTGGGGTTGATTAGTCAATTCCTTATAAAACTTGACCATTTTCAATAATTAACTATCTAGGCATGAGTCTAGACCCTAGCATTGGGAACTAGCATATAAACGCCTTAAATATTACAACACACACAATAATTAACCATTCAGTACCAGAATTTTGCACGTCAAGTATAATAATTTAATCAGTGATCGACGATTCTTATCTACAATTCTACATTCTCTATTTTATGGCTAAAAAAAATTCAGGTCATTTTGTTATCTTTATACACGCATACACGCACGCAGCTGATCACATCTTCAGACCTGGTTTCTCCATTAATTGCTCATGTGCCTAATCGCGTGGTCTTTCTCACTGAGCATTCATTATAAGCTTTCAATAGTAATAATAAAAACAGCTGATCGTGAATGCTTCACTAAACATTGCACCCGATTATGACCTGGTTAAAACCAATGAAAGATACTTGATGTTTTTAACCAATCAGATTGGACCCTTGGGATTTCCCTTGGAGATTCCTGCGCACACAGTGACGGAGTTAAGGCCACTTATGCGCATCTTCCTCTTCACAATGACAAAGTAAAACGCAAAAAGGCGAGAAAAAATATTTTATTTGGTGCTGAAACAAACATAATACAAAGTGTAGGCTTTGTTTGTTTAAAAATCTAAAATCTATTCATAGATTGGCCATATTAACTCTATCATATCCAGAATTATTCCAAATACCGCGATATTAGTAGTTATCGCGGTATTTTTCACAGATACCGTTATCGTCATCCCAATGACAATACCGCCCAGCTCTAATGGAGGTAAGTATACTCTTGAAGTGAAATAAATGAAATCACGGATTTCTTTTTTTCACTAGAGAGTTGATACTTACTCCCTAACACGGACCCGGCCTCTCCGCCCCACAGAGGCTCGGTCTTCAGGCTTTCTTAAAGTTGCATAGTGTCAGCCAATAAATTAGTCAGAGGAAGTAACCGGGAATATTTTGTTGGAAAAAAATTGCGTAGCAGTAACTGCTAAACAAATCGAATAATGCATAGCAGTTCATCGCACTTGCATAGCAAACAAACTGTGTTGAAACTGGTTGGTGTTCCAACGGGGAAACGTTTCCAAACATATTTGCATGATCAAAAATGGCTTTTTTCGTCTACACACGCTATGAGCAAATGAATCCGAAAACAACCGAAAAGCATAATTTCGCAAAACGTTTTCCCTATGGAATGCAGGACTGGTTCCAATGTAGCAGTCATTGATACATATACCATACCGGGAGCTAGTCAATATTTTCAAGCCGAGAGAATTCATGATTTTTATCATGTATTGGTGCTTCGATCGTGTTGTTCAAGCCACGAACAGAATAAATATGGAATGTAGTCTTTTCTAATATGGTTTCGAAATAATCTAGATGGAGATCAGTGTTAAAATGTGTAATATAACCAGGGTTCGAAATTAGCGAAAAGTTGATGGTAGTTCGAAGGACTACCAGACTTGACAAATCAGTAGTCCGTCTAAAAAATTTGTGGTCGGTAAGGCGTGTAATATGCGACACGTAGTTTACACAAATGTGACATGAACAGATGGTTGAATAATTAATATTGGACTTCTGAGAATGTTATTGAGGATAGTGTATCAGTCTTCAGGTCTACAGTAGCCAGTATTGTCATTTGTCAGTATAACATATGTCAGATTCAGAATATGCATGTACTGGCTCTGGCCAAGGTCAGGGAGTATAGGAAACCTAAAATAATACGTATTGGCAGATTTGGCAATTACATTGATTGGAAGCTGTTGCTGCTTAAGGCAGCAACACATCGCAGGCAAATTATTTTAAAAAAAATCAATAATGTACCTCCCATGAATACTGTGATTTCATTGACTATGGTTAATATATATTTTGTAACTTATCAACCTACATCACATATCCGTTTCAACTGGTATGCTAAACAAAGTACGCATCATTCAATACAATGTATGAAGGCTGAATAGTGTTAGTGCTTAACTGGAAGCTGTTGCAGGCTATGGAAGCTGTGAGCAACAGGTCCCACTTAAAAACTTGCAACATATCTTATTAAGATGAAATTGAGTTTATGACTTCAGTTGAAAGAGTTAACAATTTTTGTCTCGCCTGCGAAGCAGGATCGAGACATAGGTATCACTTTTCCGGCAGCGGCGTAAACTTTTAAGTTTATATCTCAGCAATGCCTGATCCAATTGGAACCAAACTTGGGTGCATGGTAATATACATCAAAAGGAAGCAGCCCGCTGATGAAAAGGCCATGAGGTCAAGGTTACAGGGGTCAAAGGTTACATTATAATCTTTGTTAATATTTTATGTTACGTTTTTGCGTTAAACAAAAGTTATTGCCTTATATCTCAGCAATGCCTGATCCAATTGGAACCAAACTTGGGTGCATGGTAATATACATCAAAAGGAAGCAGCCCGCTGATGAAAAGGCCATGAGGTCAAGGTTACAGGGGTCAAAGGTTACATTATAATCTTTGTTAATATTTTACGTAAAGTTTTTGCGTTAAACAAAAGTTATTGCCTTATATCTCGGCAATGCCTGATCCAATTGGAACCAAACTTGGGTACATGGTGATATACATTGTATGGAAGCAGCCCACCGACAAAGCAGTCATGACATCAAGGTTATGGGGGTCAAAGGTCACAGTATAATCTTTGTTAATATTTTACGTTAAGTTTTTGCGTTAAACAAAAGTTATTGTCTTATATCTCAATTGGAACCAAACAGGGTTGGGTTTTGGACAGTCCAAAACTAACTTTGAGCAGACATTGTCCAAAACCTGTCTAAAACCTGTCTTAAATGGTTTAAACCAGTCCAAAACTGTCCAAAATTGTCCAAAACTGTCCAAAACTATGTTGGACATATCACCATACTCTTATGCATCATAATCCTATTAAAAAATAACAAGAAATCAGAGATTGCATCAAAAGCACTATATTAAACAAATCCATTTATTATATGAGTTATTATTACATTTTTATCAAATACATACAATTAAAACTTAAAAGGCTTAATTAGGTTTAATTAGTAGTCCAAATCAGACAGCCCTCTCAACATCCTGTAGCAAAACACTAGCTTTGACGCTTTCTCTACTCCAAGCCTATTACGGATTTTGGTGTGGATATAGCTAAAATTGCTAAAGATTCTCTCAATCGATGCTGATGATGCTGGTGCTTCAAGCAGCTGAATAGCCATATCAATAAAATCACCTGGCACACCTAGTGTTTTCAAGGCCTTCCACCATGTCACTGAAGGCACTTGAACTGCAGCATCACAGAAATATGATGCAGGAAATGGGCTGCTTTTAGCCTGGTATGCAATAAATGTTGCTATAAAGCTAGGGTTCTTAGCTATTATCCAATTGTTCACTTCTTCAAACTGTTTTGCTACCAGCATCTCGCCCTGAAACTTTGGATGTAATGTGTATGCGACAAGATGCTCTGGCAGGATTGCCTTGCTGAAACGTGCTAACAGAGTTTTCTTGTGTGGTTCTAGCAGAGTGTTGTTTAGTAATTCAAGCCAAACATGGCATGCATCGGCTAGTGTTGATGTGTCACTCTGACATGTGTCAATTGCTATTGAAATTGGCCGAAGTTGTTCGGCTAAGTCTCTTGCATTTCTAAACAGGTTAAAGTCCATTATCTTCTTGACAATAGAATTATCTATTTCTCCTTCATGGTCTTGTACAATTTTCATGAAATGTGGACGGGTGTGAATGAAGGAGTCAATACACACGAGTTGACTCTTCCATCTAGTGTCACAAGGAAGCTGTGGCTTAACACTACCAATACATTCCGAGAGCCAGGAGAGTGGCTTGTGGTGATTCCTGAAATATTTTTGAATCTCAACTACATGCTTAATTAGCGTATCCGGTGTTCTGTCTTGCCCTAGTAAGTTTAGCCAGTGTGCAGAACAGCCATAGACAATAAGATCATTGTCATCAGCCTTCAAACCATCACGCATTTTTTCCATGTTCTTTGCATTATCTGTGACATTGCTCTTAACTGTACAGTTGTATTTTGTCTTAGCATATTGTATTGTCTCTTGACACTTCACCTTACAGTTTTCAGCACTTTTAGTCATAGAACCAGTGTCAAAGCTGTTTAGGAAGAAGCTCTTTCCTTCTACTTGCAAGCAGGATGCTATGATAGGTTCATTGTGAATGTTACTCCACCCATCCTCCACTAATGTTGCTGTCTTGCCATCAAGAATCACCTTCATATCCTCTGTCACCTGATCATGCACAGCATCTAGAAGCTTTCCACCAATCAGTTTACGTGAAGGGGGTTTATATCCTGGGCGTAGCATACTAACAACTTTTATGAACTGCGGATGTTCAGCCATTGAAAATGGAAGGTTACAAGCATAAAACAACCTCGCGACTTCTATATCTATTGCTGACTTCATCGCTGAGGTGGTAGTGATCCAATGTCGGCTCAGATCGGGTTGAATTGAGAATTGAACTGGACAGGTTGGTGAGGGTGGTGCTGATTGTGATGGCAATTCTTCTCTTAGTCGCTTTGTGCATGGTGCAGCTGATGGATTGTCCAGCTGAAACAAAGAAAAGGGATATTACATGTGCTATATAAGCCAAATGTAGATATACACCCTACCTGGTCCAAGCCATTTGGGGACAAGATATGATAATCTTTTTAAAAATTTACATTGAAATGACTGGCATTGCAACAAAATCAGTCATTCCTATGTTGAATTTTCAAAAGTAATTAATTTTATGTCATAATTCAATACATTTAAAATTTGGAATGGATAGAGTTAAAGATAGACCACCCTTCTGTCAAATAAATGCATGTTTTTATTTATTTTCAAAACTTTGGGACTTGCTGAATATTAGTTTGACTGTTTGCATCAGTCTATCTGAAGGGTGTTAGTGTGCTATGCCAAATTGTTTTCATAATATTACTGTAGTAAAGGTATTCAGGCAAGAGTATTTCTGAAAACCCTTGGTTGCAGAAAGTATAGGGTTAAGCAGATCATTGTGCGTTATTTCTAATCTTAAGCCAGCGCCCTCACAGGCCAATTATCACACCTATACCATTGAATTGTAAAGAGGCTCAGCATGTGATTGTGGTTATCAGAGATTATCAGACCTGGCTCTATTACTAGCATGGCAAAGAGAATAATTAACTCAGGTATCTGAACTAAAGGTGAGACATCCTGTTGATAACCCCTATGCGGCCAAGACAATTACAGTGAATAGTAACCTTACCTACATTGTACATTATGACTTTTAAACACAACTTAGCACAAATTTTTGAAAATTTTTCACTGAAATGACTGGCTTAGTAAAAGCGGCAGTCATTTCACGAGTAAATTTGTTTTCCAGTCAAATTAGTTTCAAAATATTCTGCGGTTTTCCCACATAGTGTCCTTGAAAATGATAGCTGAGGAATTCATCGGTGAAAGGGTTAAGGCATGTATTAGATATATTGGACTCCTAGCACTCCAATGTCAACAAAAAACATTTTTCAAATAAAATTAAAAGATAAACTGTTTTTTTATTTTCAACAAATTTGTCATCGCCCAACAAAATTGTTGAAAAATGAAAACCAGTTTCCTTGGTATAGTCACAATAAAATATAGAATTTTTAATTATTGACATTAGAGGGCAAGGGGTTAAGCATTAATTTTATTTACCTTCAAAATCTTGATGTCTTTGCTGATATGTGTGTCTGCACTGTCTGTATCAGCCTGTTCAACAGGACTTTCAGTAGACTTCTCATGCTTCTCATAGTGTATTTTCATCCTTGCTACCTTGTTGACAACTGTGTACTCACACTCTCTACACTTAGCCATTTGTTTGCCATTAATCTTAACTTCCAAAAAGTGCTTCCAAAATGGATCCTTAGGCCTACCACCTTCGAAATACATATTAACTATTTCAAATACCATCAACACATAAATATTCAGGACAACAGAAGAATTCAAAGATTAATGTAGCACAAGGATATCTTTTTACTAATTTCTAATTGATATCTAGCATTAACTGAGGATAGATGAAAACATGAAGAATCTCATTTATATTCTATCAGCTTAATGCCTTAATCCCAAATTTGCATAAGATCTTATGTAAACATAGCTAATGTGTGTACTGAGTAGTGCATTCTAAAATAGCCTTAGAGAGCAAGGGTCATCAGTTAATTGTTGAAACAACATCTTAGCAGACTATATTTTCTCTATGAGTTTAAGATTCTTCCATAGGCCATGAACATTTTGCAAGAAATAGATTTAGACACAGAGACAGTTCTCAATAATATAAACATCTAGCTGTACATAGGGAGTCTAATATGTTTACATTATTGATTAAATAGGGTTTCTGTGGGTTTAACACAACTGGTCGAAATATACAGAGTTAAAACATTTAAGACAAACAAAAGTTGAAAAAAATTAACCCATGGATTATAGAAAGAAGCAAATAAGACTCCTAATCTATTGAAATCATATGTGTCCTTTTAGCTTATTATTATTATTATATAGCAATAAAGTATCCAAAAATACAGGTGGATAACCATCCATCAATATGTACATGTACCTGTATGTGTCTAAATGCTATATAGTTGTTTTAAGAAAATTACATTTCAGAAAAATATTTTTTATACCAATATTTTAGGTTTTGGACAGTTTTGGACAATTTAAGGTGTCCAAAACATATTTTGGGCGGACGGTTTAAACCACTAGTGTCCAAAACTTGCCAACCGTGGAACCAAACTTGGGTACATGGAGATATACATCGAAAGGAAGCAGCACGCTGATGCAGGCATCACGAGGTCATGTTTATGGTGTCAAAGTTCATGGTATAATCTTTGTTAATATTTTATGTTAGGTTATTGCGTTAAACAAAAGTTATTGCCTTATATCTCAACAATGCCTTATCCAATTGGAACCAAACATGGGTACATGGTGATTTACATTTAACGGAAACAGCATGCTGATGCAGACATCATACGGTCAATGTTATGGGGATAAAAGGTCACAGTATAATCTTTGTTAATATTTTACGTTAAGTTTTTGCATTAAACAAAAGTTATTGCCTTGTCTCAGCAATGCTTGATTCAATTGGAACCAAACTTGGGTACATGGTGATATACATTGAACGGGAGTAGCCCACTGATAAAGCGGTCATGATGTCAAGGATATGGGGTCAAAGGTCATGGTATAATCTTTGTTAATATTTTACGTTAAGTTTTTGCACTAAACAAAAGTTATTGTCTAGCAATGCCTGATCCAATTGGATACACAGTTACCTATGATGATAGGATGCAACATGATGATGTTGGGTCAGAAGATCAAAGGTCAATATCACTGTGACCTTGATACAGAACTGCTTTTTCAACATTAAGTTTTTGCGTTTGGCAAAGCCTCTCAGCTTTTATTTCGGGATTGGTTAAGCCTATTGCAAGTAAACTGGGATACATGGTTACCTATAATGATAGGATGCAGCAGGATGATATTTGGATCATAAAGTCAAAGGTCAAGGTCACTGTGACCTTGATATATAACTCTGTGCTATTTCAACATTAAGTTTTTGCGTTTAGAAAAACTTCTCAGCTTATATTTCAGGACTGGTTAAGCCTATTGCAACTACACTTGGATACATGGTTACCTATAATGATTGGAAGCAGTGTGATGATGTTGGCGTCACAAGGTCAAAGGTCACGGTCAATGTGACATTGATACAGAACTCTGTTATTTCAACATTAAGTTTTTGCATTTAGCAAAGCTTTTCAGCTTATATTGCAGGATTGGTTAAGACTATTGCAACTAAACTTGGATACATGGTTACCTATAATGTTAGGAAGCAGCATGATGATGTTGGTGTCAGAAGGTCAAAGATCAATAGCACTGTGACTTTGATACAGAACTCTGCTTTTTCAACATTAAGTTTTTGCGTTTAGCAAAACGTCTCCGCTTATATTTCAGGATTGGTTAAGCCTATTGTATCTGAACTTGGATACACTGTTACCTATGATGATAGGATGCAACATGATGATGTTGGGATCACAAGGTCAAAGGTCAAGGTCACTGTGACCTTGATATAGAACTCTGCTATTTCAACATTAAGTTTTTGCGTTTAGCAAAACTTTTCCGCTTATATGTCAGCATTGGTTAAGGCTATTACAACTTGGAAACCGGGTTACCTATAATGTTAGGAAGCAGCATGATAACATTGAGGGCAGAACGGCAAAGGTCAAGGTAACTGTGACAAACAGGGGACAGGCGAGACATTTAATTCCGCGGAATTCTTGTTATTTAAAAATTACTAATGGTTGTTTTCTCTGGCCTAAATAGTGAATGATAAAAAGTTTTACTGTGATCAGCGTGTATCAATCGGCTCACGTGTTACTAGTTTTACTACGAATACTACGAATGCTATATATATATAGTACAGATCTTAGTTAGCTTTACTTAAACGCATCCTAAAGCTCGTTTAAAACGCGTCTGTATGGTGTCATTTTCTCGTAGTGATTTGCTTAGACATAGTGCGTTTGGTAAAATCTCAATACGCATCTTGAATTTTATCTTGACGGGTTAAAACTTTGACACTACGGGCTTGACATTTTGAATGACAGGTTTAACTTTTTGCCCTACGCGTTTGGTGGCGTTTGAAAATTTTACGGTGAATTAAACGCGCCATCAATTCCAACCGCGGTTCTCCAGTTCTTTCGACGAGTCCTATGGCTAGAAGCAAACGGGTACTCGGTTCCTAGTCTCGGCAGAACCGCTTATCAGTACATGTTTCCTCCGTACATGTATCGCGCGTGCTTTGCAAACTTTGAGCGATTCGTACGGCAGATTTAAACTTATTTACGTCAATTTGTGGCTGGATTTATCAGAAGATGTATTTAATTTGGTGTTTCTTCGCGGGATTCGTCTAATTTCTGCATTTTTATAGTGAAAATCTCGCTATATCTAATGCCGAATGGACAATCGTCTTGAACTGGAACACCATTCCATTCTGATGATGTCATCGCGTATATATTTAACCTCGTTATCTTTGATTGGCAGAGATATTGTTGGAAAAGCCATCAATGGCAAATCTGATTGGTTGAACTAATCTCATGATGCTTTGACAGTTGTATACTATTAGACGACAGTAAAAAAGCAACATAACCTAAACAAGGATTTCCAGACTTTGGCTGTGATCTGGACAAAAACCAAGTTGCATCCAGATTGGGTACAAATTTTAATCTATGGATATATCGGAAACAAGCTGGTCAGATTTTGCTCAAATTTTAATAAAGGAGGTTGTGTGATCATACATTAAGATTTAACAACCCTGGAAGTGATCAAAAGAAAAATTATAGGCTGTGGGTTACAATCTCTGATAACTTGGATCTATCTGACGATGGAAAGTAAGTGATAACTAGATTGTTTGGTCGATGGCGTGTCATAGCAATCGACCACGTTCACTACCCCAGGGGAGTAGCCAAATGTAATACCAGAAATGTGGCTGCAATGCAACCATGAATCTCGACTTCATGACAGCAATGAACTCTGATGATTGACTTCAAACATAAAATAAATTTAGAAGGCTTATCAACAAGGGGGCCAAGGGCCTGTAACGGTATCCTGGATGGTGTATGGCAATAAGGGCTGCCAGCAGAGAAGGCCGCTACTATGTAAAAAAAGGCTGCCTATAAAATATACCGAGTATGTACATACCTATCTATCTATCTATCTATCAAAACTTTTCAAAATATTCAGCAGGTTGCCTGTATACCCTTATCTAATTTCCACTTCCTATTTTTCTTTTGAGATGAGGCGGACATAGAGGCGAACTGTCAAAATATCTCATCTGATGACGGTTGTTGCTAAGCACAGAATTATAAAAAAAAATCTGAATATAAGTTCTAGAGCCAACTACTGCAGAATCCTTCCGCGAAATTTGGATATAATCCACCAAGCGGTCATGGAGAATATACATTTTAGCAATTTATATCCAGCCAACTAGGGTTGCAACATGTCAAGTGGTTAATGAGGAGTAGCGGTTTGACAATTTCTGCTAAATTTTTCATAAAGTCAAAGATTTTCACACGAAAATTGACCAATCAAAATTCTGTATGCATGTTCGGAAGCCGAAAGCATTAGGGTCCTTCCGGCCAAATTAGTTTGAAATCCGCCAAGCGGTTAATGTATGTATGAGACATGGCATCACTCAATGATGTTCTGGCCAAAAGGTCAAAATCACTGATACGCATGGCAACCATCTGCTGTCTGCCGTCCATGTTTTTAAACAAGTTGAGGGATGGATGGCGGACAGAAAATGGTTGCCATGCGTATCAGTGATTTTGACCTTTTGGCCAGAACATCATTGTGTGATGCTGTGTCATTATAAGGAGGCACGTGTCCAAGTTTAGGACCAGTATGATCAACCAAACATGAGATATAAACAGAAAAGTTGAGCTAAACACAAATTAGACGCCGCCGGGCGACGTGCATGGTATCACAATAGCTTATTTTACTTCGTAGTTGAGATAAAAATGGCCTCTTGCACTCTATAGTAACCTACAACATTTGTTTGAATTCCATCCATCGCTTTCGGAGGAGTTACATTACACAGAGACTGGCGTGGATCGCTGTGAAAAATCTGGAGGTCTTAAGGGGAAATGATCTGTGAGAGCAGGGGTTAAAATTAACATGAGCGCGAGGTTAGCAGAAATTGACCAGGGCTAGTACAACTTGTAACTGACCAACCCAATGGTAACAATTTGACATGTCAACTCTTTAATGGTCAAGGTGGTCAGAAAATTCCTCTTGTGAGCAGAGCAAGACGACTATTTTTGGAAATTTCCCAGTAGAATGACTGGCTCGATAATTGAGCCAATCATTTCAGTGGTAAAATTTAAAAAATAGTCTTCCCTTGGGCTGCAAAGATTTGAATGGCTATAGTAGAATCTAGTAATCACTAGTCCTATCTAAATGTAGTGGCTCATCTGGCTTAATTTAAAACTATTGAGAGGGTGTCAAATGATGTGCGAGAGTGTGGGCAGGACTATGGGAAATCTAGATAAATCTGGAAGACACCAATCTCTGACTACATAAAATAAATGTTGTCAGCCAATCCACAATCATATGGGTAACCCACATAGCAAATTTGGTTGAATTCCACCCAACTGTTTGGGAGGAGATAGCACGATGAATGGATGGAGACAAATGTATCCTAATTTTTTCAAAACATGTAGATAAAGAAAGGACTCGAGGAGATTTTAAAGGTAGGTAGGTAATTAATTCAACGTCATCATACTAAAAGTCAATTTTCTTTCGGATTGAGAAATTAGGCTACCACCATCATTTAACATGCCACATTGTTTTCAGGACCTGTCGGTGAAAGGGTTAAATATAGCAAAAGCTGGAATTGGCATGAGGATAAAACAGAAATTTAGATTTTCTAATGGATGGATCCACTTTTAGCTATGCCCCGTGCGACCGTGTGTTGGGATCAGTATGTACTTTGAATCCTGAATTCCAAATTTCATGGTAACAATAGATACAGCTAACCTGTTGAATATTTCGAAACTAATTTCAAGTAATTTGACTGGGGTCTTTTGTTAAATATTCAACAGAATGTTTACTAAATAGTAAAGACATACAATTCGTACAACTGACTCTTAAAAGTTCAATAGATTTAGCTACGTCAGCCTACATATGATGTAATTCATTATGACATCATATATATAACACTTTAACACTCATGCAGGGTTTTGCGGAGACATGACCCTTGCACCATTTAGTGCTCTAAAATTCACACCATCCAATCATTACCTTCACACATGGTTCATTGGCCTAATGGATTTTAGGACATAGATATCTTCCATGTATGTACTTGATCCAACATTTGTCAAAATGACCCATGATTTCTTGAGGAAGTGGGACAGTTCACCCCACTAAGCAACCTGATCGGCAGAACCCGGCTCATATCATCCAAAACCGGTTTCTGCAGTGGTGTTGAGAAATATTTATTTTCAGACCAAGAAAAGGCTATTTTTGAAAATTTATCACTGAAATGACTGTTTCGATAACCGAGCCACTCATTCTAGTCATAAATTTTCAAAAATAGTCTTCTCTTGTTCTGCAAATAGATATTTTCCTATCGGTCATTGGTGGTCTGACTTGAATCAGTCTTTCACTCTCCTGACATGCACGATTCACTGTCCTCAGCGATCACTCACCTTGAAACACCAACTCTCCACTGGAAAACGTCTAGATGTCTAGATGCTCTCCGAGAGCTGCTGAGGCGTTTCCAGGTATAAATAGGCTTAAGGGCTGTTTTGTTGTCTATGAAATTTAAATATTTTTGTACTAGTTTCCATAGAATTTTTTCTTTCAAACTTCACATCACCTGAGTTGTAACCACCATGCATGCCACCCAGAAAAATTAATGCATAATCCAGCATGCTTATCAGGTACCACTGTACGACCATGCATGTCACCCAACAAAATGAATGAATAAACTGGCATGATTATAATCGTGCTGGTTTATTCTAACAAATATTATCGGTGAGGTATGTGGTTGTATAGTGAATATCACTATGAGCAATGTACGCTGTACTCAGACAGAGTGAGATTATAGTACAGTACAGACCTTAGTTAGATTTACTGTTTGACGAAGCAAAAACGAAACAAAAATACGTCTTTAACACGTCAAAACCTTGTAGCGTTTCCAGGCGTGGCCAAACACCAAACGCATTTTATTTATTTTATAGGCGCGTCTAACGGAAAGTCTAACCCGTCCTACAATATGTTAAACGTATCATGAAATATTTTGAACCCGTCACGGAAAAAGTCAAACGCGCAATCAAATGTATTCATTAACGCTACAAAGATTCTTACTACGCGTCATTAAACATAAAGTGGAATCGGTCTATAGTCTGTCAAGGACCCGTACATGTAAATTTAAATTGCAATTGGAGCCGTATATGTGTTAAGTACATGCACCGCCTTTAGCTTTTTTGTGGCTATAATGATAATTGTCGAAATGTCATCATCGTAATCAATCCTAATTTTGTATAAAATGGACGTGTGTGAACTCCGCACCTGGGTATTCTTTACTGAGTATGAAGCTAGTGTGATGAATGTGCGTATATTTTAATAAATTTTCAATCCACAATTTCTTTTGAAATCTGGATGAATAAACCAAGATATTCTCTGAAATGGGTTTATTACAATATAGTCTAATTTGAGCCGACGTAATAGGCATAACTTTTTAGAACAATATATGCACCAGTTGCGGCTAGTGTTATGCCAAATTTGTCTTATAACGGAAATGGAAGCGATTTACAAAATCTGCAAACCTGACATTCGGTTGTTTTCGATTTCGCTATTTCATACATAATATGTAACCGAGGTTTTGACGCGAAAAAGACGCATTTTTGTTTCGTTTTTGCTTCGTCAAACAGTAAAGCTAACTAAGATCTGTACTGTACTACTACTTCATTCTTAAAGTTACCGCGTAAAACATTGTTTATTTTCCTTTACCGTCGGTAGTTTCCTTGCGATTCATTGGTTGCTCTCTATATAGTTATATTTATTAACCAATAATCTTGCGAGAAAGTATGTTCTCGACTTTGGAGAAGAGTACTCGAGAACACTCTCGTGCATGCATCGATCTTGGCGACATGCCATTCTAAATCTGTCGCTTACGCGAATCAAGTGCAATACGCCGCCGTAGCATGGCTAACTATACTGTGTCGGCCTTGATTTGTGGATGTGCTAACAGGAGTTTAGCATTCGCGATGATATAACTCAGTTTCCGAGACAAACATTGTCTAAATCGACTAGAATCAGCCTAGATAAACGTGTATTTTTAAAGTTTATCATGACACTAACTAATGAGGAGGCAATAATCAATAGCCATACCCCCCTATAGGATAATTTAGATTTACAAGAGAGTCTGTTACGATGACCGTGAATACCCTGTGATACATATTGCGAGTTTCCGACTGGTGTCCAAACTCAAAACTGAAGCCTGTAACAGTTTATTATTATACAAGAAGGAAGCCGCTAACACATGCGCGCATCGCTAGCTTTTAGAATTTTGATCTATAGCGCGCTTCCTAAACTCTGAACTCGCTTCACCGGCAGTCATTTGTCCCATAGTGAAGGAAGGTATGAAGATATGCGTTCTATAGCTATATATGTCTATGGGCTATATCGGAAATCAGTCTCCAATGCATGCGCATCTCGCTTCCTTACTAAATTTGACAATCGTTTTGCAGCTTTTAGCAACTTTTTGTCAAAAATATTTCAAAATTAAGTGAATTAACTGAATTTTACATCAAAATTATGTATTGCAGCAAAAAGCTAAGCGAAGTTGTAAATGTGTAGCAACAGGTACTCATTTGCATCGCATTTTGTGTGCGCGGAGGTTGCGGCTGGCGTCTGCCGGACTGTCATCTGACTACCTGCCCAATAGGGCCACCTAACTTTTTTAATCTGAGTGTTTATTGAGTGAAAATTGATATTTGGGAGTATCAAAGAGTGTTAGGGAGATAAGTATCAACTCTCGTGAAAAAAGAAATCCGTGATTTCGTTTATATTACGAGAAGTATGCTAGCTCCATCTATTAAATCCACAGACCTGTATTGCTATAGACCGCTTATGACCATTCAGAGGCGGCATTTCCGAGCAGTATTTTCTAATATCTACCTGTCGCTGGTGACAGGTACATATTATTGCCAATAAAACCTTACAATGAAGACAAAAGGAAGCTCGAGAAACGCCCACAGTTGATCGTGATAGATCTATTTTTAGTTTTGAATGACATTTTACCAGAATTATTAGTCCTGTGATTCTTTCCAGTGTTCTCATTGGGTTGTTTTCGCATTTGCTTTTTAAAAACATCCAGCGCAGGGAAACATGCCGACCTAGTGAGATTTGACATAGTTTATTCTCATCTGGTTGCTTTCGCATTTACTTTCTATAAACATCCAGCGCAGCAAAACATGCCGTCTTGCGAAATTTGACATAGATTATTTTTCGCAATAGGCATATACGTACATGTAGGCCTGCCAGCGATTTTAGCACTTATTTTCATTTCAATCCCTGTCAAATTATATATCGAGAATAGTATTATCGGCAAGCCAGAGAAAAACACGGCCACGTTTTAGAAAAACAATCTTGTCGGGAAGTGTTTTGGTGTATTTAGGCTTATCCTGTTCGTAATTAATTCATGTACGACACAGAAAAAGTCGCCTGGCATTTCAACCTCATGTTTGTGTTTTTCATTTTGCGTGCCATGTTTTGCTTTTTGCGTGCATATGTTTTGCTGCTGTCACGTTTTTGTTAACTTAATTCTGAGCTGTACTGTAACTGCCACGCCCACTGTATCGTTGGCAGATCGATACGGGAAGAAGCATATAGAAAATTGTATCGCTCATATGTGTCTCGCAATGCATCGGTGAATCGTTACACCCCTAAAATTTAGACAATAAAGAGATAAACTTAGTGATCTTTAGTCCAAAAAAAAGTCTCGTTTTCTGTAAACCTCCCGAATGAAATTTTTTTTTTCACCCGGCTGGGAATAAGAAAAAATTTTCGACCCAATATAATTGTTAAAAACATCAATACATTTGTCAAACTATACAAATTACAATGTTTTAATGCCATGTGTAGTCAAATATTTGAAAAACAAATATTTATGACCTTTTAAAATAAATCAATAAAAAAACAAACTTCCTCCCTCCTGAAGTCTTTTCCTCACCCGGTTTGCAGGAAACAAAATCTTTTTTATGGATGACTGTAGACACCAAAGATGAGTCTTTATCATGTATGGCATATTCTGCTGAATATTTTGAAATTAATCTGACATGGATCTATTTCGTTGTAGGCATGATGCCTATGGGAGAAACGGGTTCCAGTCAAATTAGTTTCAAAATATTCAACAACTTTCCTATACAGCTGTCCTGAAATTGAGACACTTGGTGTTTCATGGGTAAAGGTTTACTCATTACAGTGCTTATATCACACTCTATTAAACAAATTTATTTTCCCAAAGTAACAAAGGTGCAAAATGAATGAAGGTTTTCATACATACATATATTTATCACCAATTTTTGTGTCATGTCTGACATAAAGCTTGCTGTGACCTAGGGTTGGGCGATATTGCTCAAGGTATGACGATATCGGTATCTCATTAAAATACCGCGGTATCACGATATATCGTCATTTGGGTGAGGTGTGGAGTTAGGGTGTAAACATAGAATAACATGTATTTCAAATTGGTGGTGTCTGCAAGTTATTTTCATTAAATTTGTTGCATTGAAACCATAAATTAAGATCGCCATGATTACCATTTCCGCATATTTCATACACGAAATTCCACACTTTGACACCCTTCAATATACAGTTTAAAGCAACGAATGTAATGCAACTAACCCATCACAAATAAGAAAAATAAAGGATTTTCTTCTGTTCTTGTGTTGTATTTTATGTTATCTTTATCTCACGCTTTACCTCACGACAACTGTCAAGAGATTGAGCAAGGAATACGCATTAACTTCATCGCGCAGAAAGGAATTCTGCAGAACGAAATCTGATTGGCCGCTGTATCATACTTGAGCCAATCAGAATTCACACTGCAGAATTCCGACAGCTGTTATCACGGCCGCTGCTAGCGTAGACGATGCAAATTAATAAAATAACACTGCATGATTTTGAACGAGAACGAGCGTGAAGACTGGAAACAATTATATCAGATTTTATTTGGTCTGTAATATTAAATACTAATTTGCCCCATTGTAGACCTATTCAAATTCGCTCACTACTTAGCGGGTTTATCCATTGATCTCAAAGCGTAGCCGGGATGTGTGAAATTAACCCAGTTAACTCTGCAGCCAAGACTGCCACAACTGATAGAAAACTGGAGATAATTAGGCCTAAATTCCTTATTTTAAGGACGTTTCTCACTTAGAATAAATCCGTAATGTTATATGTGGAATGAATTTTGATCTGATTTGTTTAAAAATGCTAAATATATTGTATAAAGTAACATAAAAACGTATAACGGTAAAGCAAGAGATTAACTGCCCCCTCACCCACCGTTCCAAGCTGTGGTATTGATAAGGGATTAAGTGTGTGGTTTCCTATCGACCTCAAAAGTTTTAAAGTTTAAATCTTTCAAGGTCAGAAGAATGTTTAACCATGCAGATCAATGACTAATGGATAAATAGCTTGACCTGTAGTAATGACGTCATCAGAATGAAATGTGGGTAGTGCAAATGGTATTCCCCACTGACTAATACTCAGAATGAGGCAAGAAAAAACATGGCGTCGTCTATTTATGCAATTATGAAAAGTGAACAACAAAGGATTATTTTGTACTTTAAATCATTTTATTAGCGCAAACAAACCATGAATTAAATGAACACAGATTATTTTGGAGTTTATTAAGTTTTTATTACCTTAGACAAAGACTATTACTTAAAGACTATTACTGGACCGAATAGAGGTAAGAGTATGACATTTCTAACTTAGTTATTTATATTATGCTCACAGTTAAAAGTGCAATATCGTCCTGTCGGTATTGACGATATTTACGATTTTTCGTAATTATGACGATTTCGGTATCGGTATTCGGTATATCGCGATATTGATGATAATATCGAAAAATCACCCAACCCTACTGTGACCTGTTATCAAACATGCCAAATATTCTGTGTATATGCTTTTTTGTAAGACATTTAAAATTGCAGTTCAGTCAAATTGGACATAGTTATTGCCATATAATTAGAGTCGCTAAGCACAATTCTACTTTAAATCCAACTGTATATATTCTTTATCTTTGAACACAGGATTTCTTGTCAAATTTGGATAGACCATTATTGGTTCCCGATGATAAGATTACTCGTTGGCATCCAAAGTTTCCATTAGATGAGGTTCCTGATGTAGAATGTGCTTCTCTTCCGGAATCGCCTGCAGTTGTTAAATACCAGACTGCTAAAGATGTGCTACAGGTCTCCAGAGGAAACGTTATTCCAAGGGTGAGCAACATGAATGTAACCTTTTAATGGGTAGAATTTGTTTTGTAAATTGAAATTTTTCCTTAGTTAACACCCATTTGTAGGCTTTATACCACGAATATCAGGCTCGGTTATAGAGCCAGTCATTCCTGAGTTAAATTTTCAAAAATATATTTTTGCCCCGCAAATAAACATTTCTCAACACCACAAAATTTTGACGATTTTAAACCAAAATCTCGCCCTAAAGCCAACATCACTAAAACCAATATCGCACTTACATATGTTATAATAGTTAGATGTTCTGTCATATGTGAGTTTGCTAGGTGCCATCATGATAGTGTGGCTTTGATTTAGGTCAGCGACCTAAAGTATAGTGTTTCAGTTTCATGGCGATGCATACCTATAAAGCTTTATTTCCAGAATGCAGCAAATAATATTGAGTTTACTAGCTTCCAACTTCTGCTTATTTGTGTATCAATGGTCACACATCATTGAACAGTTCTTGATATTGGTCTTGCTCATTCTCATATGTTAATTAATAAATGCAGGCATGCTTTTGGTTTTACATAGGCAACTTTGACAGACCGCCTAGCAACTAAAAACGTATATTAAAAAACAGCTGTATGGGCATTCAATCTGAGAGATTGCCAGCCTTTTAAAGTCAAAAGATTGTAGTTTTTAAAAATATTACTGTTATTCACTTTACTAGTTAGAGAGTATTTGATGAAGATTTACTACTGTCTTTTGTTAAATTCCCTGTATCTCAATTTCATGGCAGTCATACAGGAATATTCTATATCGCGTAATGAATCTTCAGGCATTTGTCAGGGAAAGGGTTAAATCCTTAATTGTCAAATTCGGTAAAGAGACTATTTTCCCAAAATGTCCGTTTGCAGACTGAAAGACAATTATTTTGGAAAATCAACCACTGGAATGACTTCTTTATGATGTCAGTCATTCCAGATGTAAATTTTCAAAAATATTCTTGACATTCGTCAATACTACTGTCTTCAGAAGGCATTTTTGGCTAGCATGACTATTAAAGGGTCAAGGTTGTCAATTAAGAGAATTTTGAGTGTACATATGTGTCTGAATGTTTATTTGTATTGACTATCAGGTGCAGGCAGCTTTAGAGAAAGTAGCTTTCAGCTGTAGCAATAACTGTGATAAAAACAATACTAATACAGAGAACACTCCAACAACACCCAAGAGCAAGGTCACTGACAATGTTGCTTTGAAGGGTGTGCCACAGTCATTACTGGATAAGGTAAGAAATACTCACATTACAGAAATGTTTGCATCATCTGTTTCCAGACAGATTCCTAAATAAACATATTCTGAATTCTCAGAAAGATGTTTTCCACCAGGGTTCATACAAACTTGAAAAGTACTTGAATTTTGGCATATGCTTTGAATTTGAGAATTCTCATGAAAAGTACTTGAAAATCGCTTTAATGCTTTGAAATGCCCTTGACTTTAACGTTTCAGTCCAGATTTTTTTCATTGTGTATGCAATTGTTGTCATAAGTCATGTCAAAATGAAGGAATTGCCTTCTCAGCGCATCTAATATTAAAACTTTGGCATTAGCAGTCTCGGAACTCCTTATGAGTTGTATTGTCAGGGCATTCCTGTATTGGCAGGTGATTCCACATCCCAGCCCTCCCATCATCTACCACCCCTTGTCCAGGCTGGTGTTGGGCCCTTGAAAATCCTGAAATTGTGGCCATGAAAGGCCTTGAAAAGTTGAATGAAAATATCTGATGGCTGTATGAACCCTGTCCACGAAGATGCTTCTGAGCACTTTGAAAACAATGTTGTTTCGGTATAAAGAGCTCTTAGCTAAGATGCTTGTGATATGTTTTGCATGACATGCACTAACATGTATGTTAGAATGTGGCGTTGTGTAGCTCTCCTTTTGCTTTCCTCAATTCCTCATATGATCCACTCTGAGATGATGGTATTGATAGGTTAGTGTTAATACATTTTATTCTGAATGTTTCGATATTTTTCGAACTAACAAGCACATGGTTAACAATAAAACTGTCAATATTTAAATGAATAGAGGTAGATGATTTAATAAACTTTAATATTATTTAACTATTTTACTAGATTCGTGCTAAGGAAGCATCTAAGCTTGAAGCTTTACTGACAAGGAAGCCAGGGGAGGAGAAGAGAACATTAATGCTGAAGCGACTTCCAGATATGATGCGTATTGTTAGAAAGTATCCTTTATTGTGTGTATCATGCAGCTGTGTTGACCAGGTCATCAATGTGCACTGTCTTCTCCTTTAACCATTTGATGGTCAAGCCAGCTGAAACCAGGCCCTGCAGTGGTCTTGAGAAATGTTCACTTATAGGCCAAGAGAAGACTGTTTTGTAAATTTTAATACAGGAATGACTGACTCGATGGCCGAGCCAGTCATGCCAGTGGTAAAAATTGCAAAAATAGTTTATTCTTGGCCTGGTGATTTACTGTTTGATTGTTCACTTATCATCAAAAGAAAAATAATATCTGTGGTTTAATTACATTATTACAAAACCATGTCACCTGCGATCACCAATCTTGGAGTATGGTTCATCTTAGGCTAAAGGTTTGAAATGTTTCGAATGTGCCATGTCATTCAGGGTTTTCTCATTAGTAAAGAAAGTACCATTGTGTACAGCTAGAAATAAGTACTGTGAGTTGCAGCACTTGGTAAACAAGTATAATTATAGAATGAAGGGTCATACCATAATCTCGCGTGAAAGATGATCTGGTATAGCATTTACTTGTGCATCATGTACTTGACAAAATATATCCTCTACAAATGCTTTATTTCCTTGACATATGTCCTAGTTACTATATCACAGAAAAGAAGCCGGCTTTGTTGTATGACGCTGTTAATCGTAAACTTGGGGAAAGCTATAGAACATTCATTGCAGTTGGTGAGTAGTTCTTTTAGTTTGGTTATGTAACCCTTTAAGTTCCATTGTCTCAATTCACCTTTCCAGAGTATCCATCCATCATCTGACCTCGTATGACGTCACAATCAGCTCAGCACGTGTATGACGACGTCACAATCATTACGTCACAAAGGGTTCCATATAGACCATCATCAAATCTCTAACAGTCCGACACGTTGTATGAATTGTATGTCTTTGTAATTATTTGCTATTTAATAAACATGCTGTTGAATATTTTGAAACTAAATATTCAACAGCTTACCTGTGTAGATTTTTGGAAATTGATAGTCTGGGTGTTCACGAGCGAGGTGTGTGTTATGGTGCTTTTAGACGAGATATAGAAAATTATGTGGATTACATTATATCAATGATTTTACATATAATGCTGTTAATTATGACCACCAGAACCATGTGAAATCAAGCGTGACGATTCCTGTAGGCTAGCCCAGAGAACAATAGCCCTATTAACAACACTTAAGCTGCCCACACTGGTCTTGAGGACAACATATTTCAACCATGCTTATACCTCAACATTTATTTATAAAGCTTCCATTCTGTGTTTACTAAATTGTGTGTTTATAATCTGATAACCCCTTTCCTTCTGAATACCCATAAATATAGTTTCAACACATTTCTATAAGAAACCTACTGAGTATTTTGGAAATAATTTGACAGAAAGTTGTTGCTGCCTATGGCAGAAACAACTTTCACTTTGATTGTTTTCAAAATAGTCATCAGGAATTACTTAACTTAGTAGATCAAAATACTCTTAACATGTATATGGAATGGAAGCGGTTAAATCGATTTGTTTCATTGAATTGCATAATCCTGTATTCATAAAAGTATTATTATTAACAATTTGATATTTTCTGACAAATTAGAAATGTTTTTAGACATGTTCTGAATTTATGTGTAACATGTTTCTTAACTACATATCTGTTTACTATAGATACAACTGGGTATAAAATGTGAATGATTTTGTATATTAGATATATAGAATTAGAGAGATATATGTGGAGTGACTAGAGTGACAGACGGATAGATTTAGAGATACATATAAAGATTTAATGACGGATGGTTAGAGAAAATTAGAGATAAATAATTATTGTTTGTAAAGTTTCACATCATCAGTATATCTTTTGAAGCAAAGTTTGGAATCATTAAAAGTTCAGTATCAGTAATATTTGAAGAAACGCCATGCTTATTGTCTATTAGAGTGTCTTCACCTGTCGTCTCATCCTGAAGTGTAGCAGAGCTATTTCCACTCAGCTAATCCCCCGTATTCAGAAATAGGTGGAAAATAGCCCCGTAACATGTGGATGGAGCGTAGCTAGTGATGGGCGGCGCATGGCTAAAAATGCATAGGTCCATTACAAGACAACTATGTCTATATAACAAATCTGTTGTATATTTTAAAACTAGTTTGACTGGAACCCGTTGCAGGGACAGACCTGGCGTTCACAAATTATTAGCCAATAGATTAGCCAACTACATTTTTTCTTAGCCACATCTGAACTATTTTAGCCAATGTTTTATAATGTGCATAATTCGTCACTGTTGTGACCCTTTCAACAGAATGCTAATACCAAATAAATGGTTAAAGCAATTAAAGCATGGCAAAGGGGCATATAGGGTCTCTTCTAATATGGTTCTAAATAGGTTATATTAAATATTTTGAAACTAATTTGCCTGAAAGCTGTCGCTGCCTCAAATTAGTTTCAAAATATTCAACAGCTTGCCTATATGTGTGCTTTTAATCGCAGATATTAGGATTTCAGGGTATATGTTGTCACAATATAAGCATAACATCAGTACTAGTTACATAAATATTTATCTTAAGATATTCTTCAAAGTTAATTTTAATGATTCTCTACTTATATATAATAATATGATTTGAATGATTAGCCAGATATTAGGCAATCCTGCTTCTTATTTTAAACCCGATTTCAATTTTACTAGCATTTGGCCAATTGGCGAATGTGTAGGTCGGTCCCTGCAATGCAGGGATGGGGGTCAATTACATTGCATCTATTACTATTACTATTACTTTCAATTCACTATTACTATTACAATTACTTCCGATTTGATCTATTGCTATAACTCTCATAGCTATTACTATTACTGTTACTATTACATTTGAACCATAGGAAAAGTTAACCTGTTGATTCTGAAACTCTGGAGTATAAGATTCAATACAAGAAATATTATATTGAATATTTTGCAACCAATTTGACTGGAAACCTTTGCTGCCTAAGAACAAGAACAACAGTTCACACACACTCACACACACGCACGCACGCACACACAGCAGATACCCCGTTTGGCTGGTTCATAGCAGATACCCTGTTTGGCGGGTTCATTCTGTCTGTTGCATATATTAAAAATATGTGGAAGCAGAATTTTGTGTCTTGTATGCTGAGCATATAGGATACCACTGTAATAGACAAGTAATAGGCTATTACCTATTACTTTTCAATCTATTACTATTACATTGTAAAATTATAGATCTATTAGTATTACTATTACATGGAAATCGCTGTAATAGCCTATTACTATTACATATTACTATTACCCCATCCCTGCCATGCATTGCTGCCATAAGAAGTGGTATTTCACTTCAAGAGGTATACTTACCTCCCTAACACTATGATATTTCTTAAATATCGACCTTGACTTAATAACCCCAGATTAAAAGAGGTGCCCTTAATGGGCAGGTAGACAGGTGACAGTCAGCAAGATGCCGGCCCCAACCTCGCGCATGCACAGACTGTCACTGCCTCTTTCTTGACTATTGGCCTATACCGCATGCTTCTGTTTTGTTATCCACTTGCTGAGTTTTGCTCAGTATTCTTTCTAAAGTTAATCTAGAGTGCTTAGTATCATGTCTGATAAGTATAATTCGCCTGAGGCCATGTCAGGACCAAGTTATCAGGTGATCTCTAGTATAATTTTGTTTTAATTACGTCTTAATTACACGGTGTCACCTATTTCCGTGACGTGGTATGGGCGTTATAGGCGCTCAGAAAACTGGTAACTTTATTATCTGGCGCCATAAAATGCTAATATCTCTTTATGATTGTGTCCAGAGGTTTCTGTAAGGAGGTTTGTTCACATCTAAAGAGGTTTGTCTCCACTATTTCCCTATAAATGTTAGGAAAAAAGACTGCCCAGAATGATATAGGCTCCCATAAGAGAGAGCTTGTCGTTCTGCTCTCTGGTCCCACCCTTCCCTTTAATAAATATTGAGTGCTGATGAAGAGTGGTTGTCTGGTGGAGCTTCCAAGAGATGGACGTGGTGGTATGGCTTTGCTAAAGACTCGGGTACTCTAGTTATGCTTTATGGCACTTTAAAATATTTGAAAATATTTGTAGTTATTTGCTGCCAATATCTTTTCAGTCATACTGTTTATCTGTATCATTATAAAAGCATGAGCTATTACTGTGTTCTCACTACTGTTGCTCTTGTATTCATACAATTCGTCTTACACCTGGATGTTAGTTCATCTGTTTCTTTTTTGGAAATTATGACGTCATAATCAACCGTATTAGTATTTTTAAATTTCCTCTATGAGGCTGGTTGTTCATCTTTTTCACCGTCCTTTTTAAGCCTGTAGGTGATTTCTTTCTCCTTTATGAGTTATTAGGATTTATTTAAAATGTATTCAAGAATCTTTAACTCAACTCATTGTCCTCGTCTTGTCCTTTTATCAGAAGCCTTCTTGTAATGGCTGTAATCGTTCTATCAAGTCGAAGTTTGCCCCTCACCTCTGTATCACGTGTTCACCTTGTAGTCCACTTTTAAAATGTGATGTTTGTAAACAGTGGAGTGTGTGTGTGTGGGTGTGACTTATTCTCTGAATTCTTGTCTTTACAGGCAAAGGATAAGGCATCGGAGGAGAAGGGTGCGAAGAAGAGTGTAAGTGGCAAGGGTAAGAGAAAGGCCTCTGTTTCTTCGGAAATGGAGACTCAGGTTGGAAATGATGGGGGAGATGAAGAGGACAATAAAAGATTTAGTACCAGAGCTGCTTCGCAGCATGCTCCCTGTACCGAGTAACTTATAGTCCTCTTCATCTGCTCCCGAGCAGAAAATCCCCACCACTTATTCTGGTGTCCGTCGTAGTCTGGTCCGAAAAAGTTCCAGAATCAGGGGTGGCTTCAGTAAACCTTGTTAGGCCTGCCGCTTTGCCAATGGATCCTGAAGCAGGTCTATATGATCCCGGCTCGAGGCATGCCTCGTTGGTTGATCTTGGACCGTGGCCGCTGGACACAGGCTCGTGCCTAGAGTGTTTGCGCCCGAAAGGTACCGCCTCCTCTTACGGTACCTTCCCTGGCCAGCCCGGGTTAGCGTTCTTTGCTACCCAAGAGGCAGTTTATGATGGCCAGGAGGAAGAGGATTTTCTACTGGGTTCACCCATTGAAGCCGTGGACATGGAAATTGACGATTGTGCACCCCTCATGGGGAGCACGGCCGATTATTTCCATGCAACTACTCCCGCAGGGGTAGCTTTCACGGCTCAAAGTGTGGCCCCAGGTTGGAGTGGATAACTGCCATTACCGTATACCTCGGCTTGCCGAGGATATGAAGGCGGCTGGTCCAGGCCATGGCGCTGGCTCATGGCTTTTCAGCCGTGGCGCAAGACATGCCTGCTCTGTCAGGCCCGCATGTTTTCTACGGCCAGCCAGCAGTATCCACGGCTCAAACCACATTTACACCTGTGAGTGCAAGAGCTCTGTGTTGAACAGTCGGCAAGACAGCGGGACCAGCGCCCGTGGTTGGCTGGAAAGCCGACAGTTACCGCCGTGCCATCTCTGCCATTAGCAGACCATATAGTGGATATGTTCACGGCGGCAGAGACATCCATTAAGCCTAATGGACAGCTTGCGAAGGCCCCCCCCCGCGAGGTGTCGAGGTGGTGCCATATTGTTGCTGGCCAATACCAGAAATACTGTACAGTGCCAAAGCCGAGTGCTGATGATCGCGCAGCGCTTGGCAAGGACGCGCAGCCAGGCTCCCATTGTAACATGGGAGCGCTGTGCTCGAGCACCCTGCGCTCAGCAAACACAGCATTGCCGAGTGTCCATAGTGGCGCTTTTGCATGTCTCAGCTGTTACAGGGTGTGGTAACAGCGTCTGCTTCGCGCCAAGCAAGCCCTGTCTCAGTACAGATAGCCATCCAGGATGGGAGTAACCTGGCTCTGGACTGTGTGACTAGGAGTGTCAGGGCGAAACGCACGCTAGATAATTTGTGTCCGTCTCAGGATCTGTACAACAGGCTGCTGCGGATGCCTATGTCAGGTCCTGGTCTCTTTGGGGGTGAGGGATGTAGACACCTCCAGGAGACAGTCACTCTAGTCAACAATCAGAGGGCGCTACGCGAACAATTTGAGGTGCTTCGTAGGGAGCACGTTCGCGCAGCTCCCCCTGCGTTACGTCCACAGCAGGCCCGAGGTGGTGCTGATCATGTCAGAAGCCAGCCACCGGCACAGCGTAGGCCACAGCCACACCAGCACCGGCATACAGTCGGGGTGGTGGGGTGGGGGCTGCAGGCTCCTCAAGCACAGGCAGCTGCCCAGGCACCGATGTGCGCGAGGAGCGGGCACTGCAAGCCGTGATGCGCAAGGATCTGATCGTGGTACTCATACCTGATGGGCCGATTTCTATAAGCACACCAATGCTAGAACCAGAGACAGTCCCACTCTTGCACTTGCTCTCTCCCTAGGTGGACCCGTGAGAGGTCGATTGACCTTCCACAAGCAGGGGTGGGAGCGGTTAACCCAGGACCACTTAGTCTTGCGATGGCTTTCAGCCGGGTACCAGCCCGACTGGGCGATAGGCCCACCATCGCAACTGTCTCTGGTTCCGATCTGGACTCAAATTCCAAGAGATCCAGATCAACGGTTGTGTATAGAGGAAGAGATAAAGTCCCTCATACAAAAAGTAGCAATTCAACCTGCGCAAAATTGCCCAGGTTTCTAGTGACAAAGAGCACTGGAGGGTGGAGACCAATTCTCAACCTCAAGCCATTGAACACGTTCCTAGACACACCGAGTTTCAAAATGGAAACAGTCAAAACGGTGTTGGCGGGGTTGGAGATGGGAATGTGGACGGCATCCATAGATCTGAAGGATGCTATTCCACATTCCAATTGCGAAGTTTTCAGTAATACAGTCAGTGTGCAACAGTCGTCATGTACTGGCACGGGTTTACTTGAGAATGCTGGGGTTTCTCTGGAACCAGTCATTCCACATGCGGCCTATACAGTTATTTCTCATGATACAGTGGACCCAGAGGACAGGTTTCCTGGACTCAGAGGTGTCAATGTTGGAACCTCTTATTCACCACCTTCAATTGTGAATGAGGAGAGAATCTCCTGGCGGGTGTGATGCTCACCCCACCCCACCCTCAAATAACGATGTACACAAATGCATCAATGGAGGGGCTTGCCTGGAACAAGCCACAGTATCAGGGCTTTGGGATCTGGATCAGTCACAGGAACATATAAATCTACTGGAATTACGAGCAGTAGTTCTGGGCCTGGAACATTTCTTAGAGAATGTTCAGGGCAAGATTGTTCTAGTTCGATCAGACAACTCGACAGTAGTGACGTACATAAACTGTCGGGCGGAACGAAGTCGCCCAGTCTCTGTATGATAACTTGGAAACTGCTTTGCTGGTGTCTAGATCACATGATCACCTTGAAGGCAGTTCACATTCCGTGAAGGCTAAATCTGTTAGCAGACTCATTGAGCCGAAGGAAATCAATGTGTGGCAGATCGTCTGTTCGACCACTGGGAGAAACCCCAACAGATTTGTTCGCAACGAACAAGAATGTGAAGATGACGACGTACGTCTCTCCGATTCAAGATCCAATCGCTTACGCAACAGATGCGTTTAGCTATCAGCTGGGAGAGAATGTATGCATACGCATTCCCACCAGCAATCCTGAATCCAAAGCTTCTTCAGAAAATCAGGCAGGAGGAGTGCCAAGTGCTTCTGATCGCCCCGAATTGGGCATGCCGATCATGGTATACAGATCTGCTGGACCTTCTGGTCTGCAATCCGGTTCCTCTGTCTCTGATGGACAATATTATTTTCCAGGGCAAGTCCTTTCACAACAACCCGCCAATGTTCCAATTGACTGTGTCGATGTTGTCAAAGACTCTAATCTAAAGTTAAGGAGGGTTTTTCTGAGCAAGCAGCCATGTTTATGGCAAAAGCCAGAAGGGGGTCAACCTCCAGAGCATATAGCTATAAAAATCAATAGATTTGCAGAATGGTGCTCAAACAGAGATGTTAATCCAATGGATGCATCTATTCAGGTAGTAGCCGATTTCCTCTGTCACCTGTATGATGTCTATCGCGTCAAACCTAACTCTATTGCTGGCTACAAGTCAGCTTTGATGTCAGTTATCCCATGCTTGGCTGATAGAGGAAGTGACAAAGTCTGTTCATTGAACACTAATAAAAGGCATGGGTAATCTAAGACCGAGAAATCCTCCAGCGATTCCGTCTTGGAGTTTATCTCTAGTACTTCAAGTGCTAGCAGACAACTCCTTTGAACCACTAAGTGCTATTTCTATGAAAATGTTGACACTTAAGACTATTTCTAATTGTTGCGGCCTCTGCAAGACAGAGAAGCGAGATTCATGCTTTATCCGCCTAGGCAGACCGTTATGTGGTTACAGGGGAAGGCCTTAGACTTCTACCTAGGATAAATTTCATGGCTAAGAACAAGTCTTTGAAATATCAAGGTCAACCAATTGTTTTACCAGCTTTGACTAGGTTTGATCCTAATTTAAAAGCATGGTGTCCAGTCCGTGCATTAAACAGGTACAAACAACATACACAGGAATGGCGGACGGACGCATCCTTGTTATGGTTGTCTTATATTGAACCCAATGGCAGGGCGTCAAAAGACACTATATCTAGGTGGATTGTGGAATGTATTCAATTTTTGCCACAAATTTGCCACTGGTAAACAATTTGACTTAGCCAAGGCTCACAGTGTTCATGGCGTAGTGGCATCCACCACCCTGTTTAACAGGGTGCCAGTGGATGGCATTATGTTGGTAGCTCAGTGGCACTGTGAGTCAAGTTTTACCAACTATCACCTCCGTGACACCACTAATCCTCTTGCCTTATCGAGATTCAAAAGATGATCAGGTATATATATTGTAGATAAGTTGCACTTGCTGTCTTCAGAGAGCACATTTTAATTGTGGAAACGACTGCATATTCATATATCATTCTTTCCTTCACTGATGTGGACTGGATGGATACAGCTTTCATGCATAAGGTCAGTACTGCCTTTTTATTGTCACAATGTATTACCCTTATTTATTAAGAATGTAATGGTACCTGTGTTAGTATCTGTGGTTAATTTATTGAGAGTATACAAAATGAAGCCTTTCGTCTCTTGTCCTGTAGTACTTAGCACCAGTACTTAGAGAGCGTATAGGACATGGAGGTCATAGCTTCTCCTTTCCCAAAAGGAGGGGTGGGGGAGAGCGCATTTGACATATGGTCATTACTCTCACCATCGGTTGTGTTATCCGATATTCAAATCATTGCCTGATTGTGTGTGTCACACAATTTCAGATGTTAGTGCTTCATGCGCAAAATGCACAAGGGATGAGCTGGTCTTTTGACCTCGCCTCCCTCCTGCCAAATTCTCTTACGAATTCTGGCAATATCATAGAGTGTTAGGGAGGTAAGTTTGTCTCTTGAAGTGAAATAAACGAAATCACGGGTTTCTTTTTTCACGAGAGCGTTGTTACATTTGTATATTTATCTCCCTAACACGGACCCGGCGTCCGCCCCACAGAGGCTCTGTCTTCAGGCTTTTAAGTTGCATGTGTCGACCAATAGTCAAGCTGAGGCAGTGACAGTCTGCGCATGTGCGATGTTGGGGCTGGCATCCGGCTGACTGTCACCTGTACCTGCCCATTAAGGGCACCTATCATTTTAATCTGGGGTTATTGAGTCACGGTCGATATTTAGGACATAGTGTTAGGGAGGTAAGTATAACAACTCTATTGTGAAAAAAGAAATCCGTGATTTCGTTTAATTCCCAGTCAAATTAGTTTCAAAATATGCAACGTCAGAATATTTTGTGCATCATAAAGATTTTGCCGCTTCGGGCCTGTAAATGCTAACAGGCTACAGTAAAGAAAGACATTTGTTTTACTGTTTTAAGGCTGTTTGAATCCTCATTACCTTTGCCCCATAAGGGGAAAATGGTACTGCATTCGGGTCAGTCTCTATAAAAGTGTATGCGCGCATGCGTGCGTACGTGCGTGCGTGTGTGTGTGGACCTTTTCTCAAAAACTATTATTTGGCTCAAATCTGGGCTGAATCTGAACAAAAATCCCTAGACATGCTGAATCTGGATTGGATCAAATTCTACATCTGTAAATATCTCAAGAAATTATTTGTGTGATTTGGCTGAAAATTTAACAAAAACTGGTGTGGTTGTACACTAGCATTCTGCAATTGATTGTGATTGAAAAATCTGAAAAATGTTTAATATGTGGGAAAGCGGGAGGGTGATGATCCGCAGTCTCTTATTGCTTGCACTTTGAATTTTGTTGTTAAACTCGAGTGTGTTTAGAATGTGCCTGTGTTATTCACTATTTGTTCATTATCATGTTTATGTTTTGTGTGTCTGCAGTGGATGTTGAAAAACATATTTCACTGATGCTTGAGATTTGTCCAGACTGGCTTACAGAGGTCAAGATAAAGGCAGGCCGTTACCTGAAAATGGATCGTACTATTGAACTCCAGAAACTCGAAGATCGTATAAACAATATCGTTAAATCAAGTCTGTAAATCTCCTGTGGATAATTAGATAACATTGTGTGATAAATATTTTGCTAATATTTTGAAATAATCATGTAAAATTGAATTTTTAAGCTAATTATTATGGTTATTTATAGATAAAAAGCATGTCTAGTTTTAATCTAGTATTTAATAAAATATTTTATATAAAATCTTATATTTTAAAATCTATAAGCGGTATAGCCTTTCTTAACCCTTTATCCCTTAGCATTCCAGTGTTTCAATTTGAAGACTATTACATAGGAAAGCTGTTGAATATTTTGATATTAACTTGACTGGAACCTGTTGCAACAGGTCCTAGTCAAATTAGTTTCAAAATATTGAACAGAATATACCCTTGAATCATTTTTGACATTTCTGGTCTGTATATGTTAAAGGGTTAACCGTTTAATGGCGAAACTGACTTCTGTAGTGGTCTTGAGAAATTTCCATTTGCAGGACAAGGGAATACTATTTGTCCAAATTTACCACTGAAATGACTGGCTTGATAACCGTACTAGTCTTTAGAGCGGTCAATTTTCAAAAGTTGTATTCTCTTGGCCTGCAAATGGACATTCAATAAGCAAATATTTAGATTTTCTTGAATAAAATTAGGCATTTAAGTGTTAAATGACCACCTTATGTAGCACAAATAATTATTCACTCTAGACATGTCATGCAGAAATAAGTAAATTGTTGTACATCCACACTGCATTTCATTTAGCGATTTTACATCCATGGAAAGACATCAGGGAATATTTTGTTGGAAAAAAATTGCGTAGCAGTAACTGCTAAACAAATCGAATAATGCATAGCAGTTCATAGCACTTGCATAGCAAACAAACTGTGTTGAAACTGGTTGGTGTTCCAACGGGGAAACGTTTCAAAACATGTTTTCATGATCAAAAACAGCTTTTTTCGTCTACGCATGCTATGAGCAATTCATGATATTTATCATGTATTGGCGCTTTGATCGGGTTGTTCAAGCCACGAACAGAATAAATATGGAATGTAGTCTTTTCTAATATGGTTTCGAAATAATCTAGATGGAGATCAGTGTTAAAATGTGTAATATAACCAGGGTTCGAAATTAGCGAAATGTTGATCGGACTACCAGACTTGGCAAATCAGTAGTCCGTCTAAAAAATTAGTGGTCCGTAAGGCGTGTAATATGCGACACGTAGTTTACACAAATGTGACGAACAGATGGTTGAATAATTAATATTGGACTTCTGATGATGTTATTGAGGATAGTGTATCTGTCTTCAGGTCTACAGTAGCCAGTATTGTCATTTGTCAGTACTTTTTATTTTTACATTTGTCAGAAGATATGCGCTCTATATGTCAGATTCAGAATATGCATGTACTGGCTCTGGCCAAGGACTGGCTCTGGCCACGGTCAGGGAGTGTAGGAAACCTAAAATAATAGATTTGGCAATTACATTGATTGAAAGCTGTTGCTGCTTAGGGCAGCAACACATCTCAGTCAAATTATTTTCAAAAAAATCAATAATGTACCTCCCATGAATACTGTGATTTCATTGTCTAGGGTTAACATATATTTTGTAACTTACCAACCTACATCACATATCCCTTTCAACTGGTAGGTTAAACAAAGTACACATCATTCAATACAATGTAACAAGGCTGAATAGTGTTAGTGCTTAACTGGAAGCTGCATGTTGCAGGCTATGGCAGCTGTGAGCAACAGGTCCCCCTTAAAAACTTGCAACATATTCAACAGCTATTAAGATGAAATTGAGTTTTTGCGATACTATGACTTCATTTGAAAGAGTTAACAATTTTTATTTAAAAATTACTAATGTTTGGTTTCTCTGGCTTAAATAATGATAAAAAGTTTTACTGTGATCAGCGTGTATCAATCGGCCCACCTGTTACTAGTTTTACTACGAATACTACGAATGCTATATATATATACTACTACGTCATTCTTAAAATTAGCGCGTAAAACATTATTTATTTTCTTTACCGTCGGTAGTTTCCTTGCGATTCATTGGTTGCTCTCTATATAGTTATATTTATTAACCAGTAATCTTGCGAGAAAGTATGTTCCCGACTTTGGAGAAGAGTACTCGAGAACACTCTCGCGCATGCGTCGATCTTGACGACATGCCATTCTAAACCTGTCGCTTACGCGAATCAAGCACGATACACCGCTGTAGCATGGCTAACTATACTGTGTCGGCCTTGATTTGGGAATGGGCTAATGGGAGTTTAGCATTCGCGATGATATAACTCAGTTTCCGAGACAAACATTGTCTAAATCGACCATAATCAGCCTAGATAAACTTGTATTTTTAAAGTTTATCATAACGCTAACTAATGACGAGGCAATGATCAATAGCCATACCCCCCTATATGAGAATTTAGATTTACAAGAGAGTCTGTTACGAGCAATATGTCGACAACCGTGAATACCCCGTGATACATATTGCGAGTTTCCGACTGGTGTCGAAACTCAAAACTGAAGTCTGTAACAGTCTATTATTATTATACCAGAAGAAGGAAGGGGCTAACGCATGCGCGCATCGCTAGCTTTTAGAATTTTGATCTATAGAGCACTTACTGACCTTGCTTCACCAGCGGTCATTTGTCCCATAGTGAAGGAAGGTATGAAGATATGCGCTCTCTAGCTATATATGTCTATGGGCTATATCAGAAATCAGTCTCCAACGCATGCGCATCTCACTTCCTTACTAAATTTGACAAGCGTTTTGCAACTTTTAGCGACTTTATCAAAAATATTTCAAAAATTAAGTGAATTGACTGAATTTTACATCAAATTATGTATTGCAGCAAATAGCTAAGCGAAGTTGTGAATGTGTAGCAACAGGTACTCATTTGCATCTCATTTTGCGATGCGATACCGCTAAAAATATTCCCTGGACATCTGCATCCACTTTAATTGATATTATTGTATGTCAGCCGGACGTGCACAATGTATGCACCCTGTACACTAGGATTTCACGTCTACCTTCAATGTCCTTCATTAAGCATGTAATAGCTGCATTGTACATGTGATGTGCCATTATTTCCATCCATGTAAGTGATCTCTTAGGACGAGTAATTTGTGATTTAGAATTTGTTCTTTTAGCCAATAACTATGTACATTAGTCGTAAATCTTTTTAAAATGTTCTCTGTTCATGCAAATGAACGTTGCTCAGGACCACTTCAAAGGCTGACTTCCCGACGACCATTAAATGGGTAAAACCGCTTGGAATGGACCTTTCCATTTTAGCTATGCCCTGCCCATCTCTTGCTAAGCTCCACCCACACCTCGTTTATGTTGGGATCGATCGATCTCTGAACTCTGACTATCAATTTCCAGAAAACTATTCAGGTAATATCAATTTCCAGAAAACTATTCAGGTAAGCTATTGCATATTTTGGAACTAATTTGACAGCAACAGCTTCCAGTCAAATTAGTTTCAAAATATTCAACAGCATGTTTATTAAATAGTAGAGACATACAACTCGTACGTGTCAGACTATTAAGAGTTAGACAGGCCAAATAGAATCATTTATGACGTAATGATTATCACATCATCCTATGCGTCACTTAGCTTATTATGACATCATATGGTGTCAGATGACAGATGGATACTCTGGAAAGGTGAATTGCCATACTGCAAACAACTTGCATGAAATATCATCTGAAATAGTGAGATCCATTGCTGCCTATGCTCACCCATTTCTAGCTAAGCTCCTCCCTCTGTTTTCTGCATGTTGTAATCAATTTATAAACTTGCAATCCTGATTTCCAAGAATACTAATTTCAAAGTAACTATGCAGGTAAGCTGTTGAATATTTTGAAACTAATTTGACTTGGAGCTGGTGCTTCCTATTGGAGGAACACGATGGAATGAGCTATCTCACTGTATATTGTGACATCAGCCGCCTACATGTGGGGTAATTGTCCTGAAAATCTTGTCACTGCAAATCCTCCTACAGTTTGAGAAAGAACTGTATGAAACTTAACAGGATGATTGTACACCACCCAAAGATGTGCCTAATGTTAAATGTTTATGCAACTGCGATGTTTGACTGATTTGTGTTCACTTTTACTGTATAAATGGTATTGGGAAACACTCATGTTGGTACATGTTAGGGTGGGTGGTATGTCAGTATCCAATGGACATTGTCTTGTTGTGTATGAGATCATATACTTGAGTGACAGATTGGATCCCTCCATTGTTGCTGGGCATTTAATCCTACTGATTAGGCATGGCAAATATGAAGAAATACTCATTGCTGCAACACATGTTCAGGAATGTATCCGACTGGAAGGAAATAATGTTGTGAATAAGTGGTTTTGGTGTCAAACTCCCTTTGTCTTAGGAAATAGACAATTGTATTATTATTTATGGCAAGTCTGGTAAAACATTCTAGGTCAATGACTATTACAAAATACAAATAATACAATTTTAGTTAGTGTGTTAGAGTCCAAGATGTATAAATGTAATTTAGGATGTCTATCAGAGTAAGAAACCTATCATTAATATGGGGCTGAAAAAGTCATGGTCAGGATTAGTAAAAATAGAATTTTTGCTTCCACATTAAAAAAACCACCTGATAAAATATTGCAATATTGTATCAAATATGCCAGAGCAAGTATTTATCATTTTCATCAATTTCTTCCCAAATTAACACTTTAATGGCCAAGATTGGTCAAGATTAAGCTTGGCGAATCTCCATTTGTGGACAGAGTATTTTTGAAAATTTACTGTTGGAATAACTTGATTATCAAGCTAATCATTGCACTGGTAAATTTCCAAAAATTATATCTTGCCCCTAAGAGCATCGCAGAAGCGGGTTTTGTCTGGCATCTCCATCGAAAGGTTAATCACGTTTCTACCAGCTTTAATGGATCTTTCCATTTTTAGCTATGCCACGCCCACCACTAGCTAAGGTCCACCCACACCTCGCAGTGTTGGGATTGATCAAACCCCAAATGCCCTAACTATTAATTTCCTGAAATCTATAAAGGGAAGCTGTTGAATATTTTGTAACTAATTTGACTGGGTGCTGTTGCTACCTATGGCAGCAACAGCGCCCAGTCAAATTAGTTTCAAAATATTCAAAAGAATATTTATTAAATAGTAAAAGCAAACAATTTGTACAGCAACGCATAGACCCTCTTCAAATATGCGTTCGTGACGTACTTATCGACGTCATTCATTATGATGTCATTGTACACATCACTCAGTTCATTATGATGTCATATGATGGGTGGGTACTCTGGAAAGGTGAATTAGCCATTGCATGGGAATGGATGCACCCATTTTGTATGTGTTGGAATCAATTTATATACTTTGAACTATGAATTACCTGAATGGCAATTTCAAGGTAAACTATACAGGTAAGCTGTTGAAGATTTCTGAAACTAATTTGACTAAACAACTATGGCAGCAACAGTTCCCAATTAAATTAATTTCAAAATATTCAACAGAATGTTTATTAAATTGTACATCCATCAAATTCATACGATTTGTACACTTGATGGATTTTTCGAGCTTCATGATGGAGAGCTGGGTACATTTTTTTTGCTAACATCTAGTATGTCATGTGTTTGATTATAACATCAAATACTTGAGTGACAGATCTGTCAGTAGCAACGAAACTGGTATACATTTTTCAACAATTTTGGTTGACGATAATATCTTCCAAATTTGTTGAAAAATGAACACCAATTTCCTTTGAAAACTGTTAATTTTGACATCGAAGGGATAAGGGTTAAAGGGAAAATACTTTTAGTTAGAAAGTAGTTATGTATTACTTATAACATAATGTATACATTAATTCAGTGTAATCTTGTTTGAACTTAGCATGCTTATTATATATTTCTATAAACTTTGTAGCAATTGTTGTTTTTAAATAAAAAATTGTAATGACTTTTATTGAATACATAGCTGTGAATTAGCTAGATGTAATATAATATAATTGTTAGCTCACATGGCCAAGTGAGCTTATGCCATGGCGACCGTCCGGCGTCCATCTGTCCGTCCGTCCGTCAACTTTTTCCTTTAAACGACTTCTCAATAACCACTGGGCCGATTTCAATTATATTTGGCAGGAAGTATCCTTAGGGCATAGGGATCCAAGTTTGTTCAAACTCAGCCGATTTGACCGGTGGCCATCTTGGATTTTGGCCGATTTTAGGAAATGGCTTTAAAAATCTTCTCTGAAACCGCTTGGTGGATTGATTCAAAACTCACGAAATATCATATAGGGCAAAAGCTGAACCAAGTTTGTTCGAAGGAACTTGATTGGCAAAATGGTTCGGCGGCCATCTTGGATGACTTAGTTTTCGTAAAAACGACTTATTCTGCAGACCCGCTGAATGGATCGGGCTGAAATCTTGCGGAGATGATTATGGACTAAGGGCCATTAAAGTTTGTTCATGGGAAGTTGATAGGTAAAAAACACGGCCGCCGTGGACCAATCAAATTTTAGCGTGTTTGGCTGCCATATTCAATTTTTTTATTTCATGGATTGTGAAGCCGAAATTGGTTTTCTTGACTCCGCTTACTTGTCAGTCAGCTATCATATAGCGATAACCCTATCCATCTTCTGTATGTCCGTCCACCAACAATGAAGGCTCATTTTGTTATTTCTTGACGGATTGACACCAAACTTGGTCACAATGTTAATGACGGCATCTAATATCTGTGTTGTGAAAATGAAACTGATAGGACGTCAAATGCCAGAGTTATCACTCCTTAAATATTTGCAGTCTCACTTTCATAGGGCAAATGGTTTGTTCCCACCGTCTTATCACCATGTCAGATTTTATTGCCAAACTAGATATTAAATTCCAATTAACAGATTAACCTTTCCAATACTGCAGAAATATTTAAGATATGTATTATGTGCTCTGACATCTATGCTCTTAAAAATATTTGAAATGTATTTGATTGAAATTTGTTGCTGCCTTTGGCAGCAATGAAAGTTGTTGCTGCCTAAGGCAGCAAGGACTTTTTGTCAAATTATTTTCTAAATCAACTCCAGCTCACCCTACCCCTGCTGCTAACTTGGAGATTCAGCCAGATGTGCATGTGTTAAATGGATTGTGTGGTGGTGGGGAATAACCTGCTATAAAGACCACCTACCTGCCTTTAGAGACCATTTTCTTCAAATTGTATTTAAACCTCTAGTAAGCGTCTGACTGAGTTTTTGCAGACGACATATTCCATAGGTTATATCTCTGAACGTGATAAATATTTTGAAAACAATTGGACTGAAAGTTGTTGGTGGCTAAGCCACCAACAACTTTCAGTCCAATTGTTTTCAAAATATTCAACAAGTCAAGAGCTTTTGAAAATTGAAATTATTGGCTGCACTGGCTTGCAGCAGTGAGACAGTTAAGAAACCAGCTGTTGTTAGCACTGATATCATCTATTTTCACTTAAACATTGTTCAAAATCACTAATGCAAAAAAAACCAGTCCAGAGATTGTTGTCAATATCTCGAAAACTAAATCATTTGACTGAAAGTCATTGGAAGTGACACCGATAGATGTAAAACTTAAGTAAGATTAGTTTGATATGCCAATGTTCCAGGTGAGCGATACAGGCCCATTGGGCCTCTTGTATATAAGGTTCATATTGTCACTTAGCCAATACATACATGTAGCCCAAGCCACCTTATCTTATCGGGAATATCAGCCTCGGACTGTCCCCTACACCTGTGGGATAGGATACTATTTAGTATTCCCCTGTTTAAGACTATATGCTCGGCCTCAACATGGCGCAGGGGTGTAACCCACTGGGTGTCAATCCAGACATTTGGAGGCGCTAACCAGAGCATTATGCACAACGCTAATGAAATGACACTTGGAGATCGAATCAACCAAAATGGTGCTCGCCCTGTGAGGATCCGCCAGGCAGGTGCAGCGCCGGGCTCCACGCCTCGAAGGAGCCCACCCTCAGCTACTGGAGGTCCCATCAACTCGTCATGTGGAGCCAGGGGACGAGGATGGAGAGCTACTGGCCAACCGAAAGAGAAAACCAAACCCAAAGAGAACCCCAGTATCAACATCATGCACTGAAACGCAAAGGGGGTTACCAACAAGAAATCAGAGCTCGAACAGTTCCTGTACGAAAACAACATTGATATCTGCTGCATCCAAGAGACACACCTGCAAGAAGGAAAACCATTTAAGATCAGAGGTTGCCAGATTTTCCGGTGTGATCGAAGAGGAAGAAAGAAAGGCGGGGTGATCACCTTGGTCCGAAACACCGTGAACGCCAGCCAGATCAAAACCTTTATGGAAGAGGCAGAATATATCAAGATCAAGGTAACAACCAGCAATGCTGTGATTGACATTGTCAATTATTACTGCCCTAATGACAAGAATCTCTCACTTGACACAATCCAGGTCCCGGACTGCCACTTCCTCATTGCGGGAGACTAATAGCCAGTCCCAGAGCTGGGGATACAGAACACTTGATAAACGAGAAGACATTGAAGCATGGCAAAATGAAAAGCACCTTTTACTTGTCAACGATCCCACAGATCAGCATACCTTCTACTCGCGCCGGTGGCACTCGACAACAACGCCGGACTTGGCATTTTGTACAGAAGACATTCACAGAAACCTCAGTAGAGTGGTCGGATTGCAGTTAGGAGGAAGCGACCACCGCCCAGTCCTCCTCTATTTCTGGAAGTATTTCGACAAGTCACCTCAACATCCAAGGTGGAACTACAAAAAGGCAAATTGGAGTCTGTTCGGCATTCGTTCCAATGAGCTTACCCAAAATATAGCAGTAGAAGAGAGAAACATCAACAATGTGGTCACAGAATTTAATTCAAGTATCCTCAAGGCTGCCAACAAAGCGATTCCTCGAGGGTTCAGGAAAAACTACCGCCCCTACTGGACAACAGAACTGCAAGCAGCACATGATAAACTAGACAAGGCCAGAGACGATGCAGAGGGTAATCCCTGTCATGAAAACCACTTCACGCTACAACAAACTAAAGCCAGATATCTAAAGACTAAGCTGGAGGCCAAAAGAAGAAGCTGGAGGGAAAAGACGGCAGGGTTTAATTTAGAGAGAGACACCACAAAGCTATGGAGACTGACTAAAGCACTGAATGATGAGGGTGTCGGGGGAGAGAAGATTACTCTTGAAGAAGATGGACAAACACTGTCAGGAAAGATGGCTCCAGATGACTTTGCGAAGGCATATGCAAAAGAAAGCAACATTTCTATACCACGAATGCGTCAAAAAGAGGTTAGTTAGAAAAGAGCAAAAGGAAAGAACAGACACCAACACTCACGATGCAATGAAAGTTGACATTAGTTTAGCAGAACTGAAGAAGGCCTTCCGCCAATTGAAGAAGAAGAAATCTCCCGGGCCAGATGGCATTACGAATGAAATGATCCAATACCTTGGTAATGCATCTCTCCGCAAGTTGCTAGACATCTTTAATCTCAGTTGGACCAATGGAGAGGTTCCTCAGTGCTGGAAGGAAGCCAGAATGACTCCTATTCTGAAAAAAGGGAAGAACAAGACAAAAGTGCTCAGCTACCGTCCTATCAGTTACAAGCTGCATATGCAAGACCATGGAGTGCATCGTCAACCAGCGGTTGCAGTGGTACCTGGAGTCGGGGAACATTATAGTTTCAGAGCAGGCCGGCTTCAGAAGACACAGGAGCACAGAAGATCAAACAACACATCTTGCACAGGTCATAGAGGACACTTCAAGCCAAGAAGGTAATGCTAGCTGCCTTTATCGATCTGCAGAAGGCATTTGACAAGGTGTGGAAGGATGGCCTCCTCGTGAAGCTCCGGCGCACAGGCATCAGTGGCAACATGTTCCGATGGACCAAGTCATACCTACACAATCGCAGAGCGAGAGTGCTGGTGGATGGACAATCTGGACAGAATGTATTGCTGAGACAAGGGGTGCCACAAGGCGGAGTATTATCACCAACTCTGTTCATACTGTTCATTAATGACATTGTAGCAGAGCTGCCCAATGGGATCCAATCAGCCCTCTATGCAGATGACCTAGTACTCTGGTGCACCGAGGAGTACATAACGACTGCCACGTACAGAATGCAGCTCGCCTTGGACAGAATTACAGCTTGGGCCAATCGCTGGTGTATTACCATCAACAAAGAAAAATCATCAGCCACGCTATTCTCACTGTCCACCAAAACCAAGGTTGGCAATCTGACACTGGGCGGTACTCCACTCGAGTACGAGGACCAGCAGACATATCTGGGGGTCACCTATGACAGAAGATTAACATGGAAGGAGTACATCCAGAACGCAGAGGCAAAGGCCAGAAGAAAGCTAAACATCATGAGGAAGCTGGCAGGAACAAAGTGGGGTGCCAATGAAAGGATCCTCAAGACCATCTACCTAGGTGCCGTACGACCACACCTTGAGTATGGATCCAGCTCATGGATGACAGCAGCTAAATCTCATCAACAGAACCTCGACAGAGTACAAAACCAGGCACTGCGCATCATCACTGGTGGAATGAGATCAACACCAATAGAAAAAATGGAGCAGACAGCAGGCATCCCCCCACTTAGCAAAGGAAGGGAATGCAAAGCACTGATCCAAGCTGCAAAGTTCAAATCGTTCAACAACCACCCGATGAAGATCAGGCAAGCACAGCTGTCATCAGGAAGACCTGAAAGATACAAAAGCACTTCAAAGGAAACACCAAGAAATGTTGCCAGCACAAATAGTAGACCCAAACCACACCCTTGATCCTCCACCCTGGGAAAACAAACTAGATAGCATAGCTATTCGCACCACAGTACCTCAGCTCACAGCCAAAGATGAACACAGTGATGTGAGCGAGAAGGCCCTGACCCTAGCCATGCTGGAAGAAATGTACCCTCAGGAGACATGGATAAGGATCTACACAGATGGATCAGCCAAAGATGCAATTAGGAGCGGAGGTGCCGGACTGCACATACAGTATCCAAACGGACAACATGAGTCAGCTGCAATACCGACAGGCAAACACTGTACAAACTACAGAGCTGAAGTCGAAGCACTGGTTCATGCAGCTAATACCATCGGCAGAACAGCAGACCCTATTGCACAGATTGTCTTTTTATCTGATGCCCGCTCCGTCCTTGAGGCTATCACCAAAGGTAAGCTGCCACACCTTGAAGAAGCACTACAAACCATCAAATGCTTTCGGATAGCACTGCAGTGGATCCCTTCACACTGTGGAGTCCAAGGAAATGAGGAAGCAGACAAGATGGCAAAGGTGGGTGCAGAAGAGAATCAGACAGAAAACATGGTTACCCATACAGAGATGAAGACTATCATCAAGTCACTCTATAGAACACCTCAATCGGAAGATGCCTACCATCATCTCTCGAGGCCAGAGCAAGTGACCATTTTTTGTCTCAGAACTGGACACAACAGACTAGACCAACACATGTACAGGCGGTTCCACCTTACGACATCACCCGCTTGTCCTTGTGGAGAAGCAGAACAGACCACAGAGCACATACTTCAATGTTGCAGAACGTATCAGCTGCTGAGAGATGAGATCTGGCCTTTGTCAGCCTCTTTTCTTGAAAAGCTGTATGGGCCTGTGGAAGACCTGCAGAAAACCACAGATTTCATCTTGAGAACGGCTCTCCAAGTGTGATACCAGCGATCTAAAAGAAGAAGAAGAAGTATTTACACTATGGAGCAGGCTGTCAACCATGCTTCTCAGTGAGGTTCAGAACGCACACACACAAAAAGTTAATTTATCGCCTCTTAAGTCTGCATCATGCTCCAAGCAGAACACAGTTCTTTCTGTAGCTGGTGAAACTCTACAAAACTTACAGCACCTTTTTGTGTTCGACGCTTTGCGAGCAAACAAGCTTTTCGGGTCTTTTTGTAAAGTTCAGAGTTCACAGATAAGCATCAATCGACTCATTTTCTTGCTTCTTTCTGGCATTGAACTATAGCATTCATTCATTTCATTTGTCTATGAACAGATATGTTCATTAAATTTATATATATATATATATATATATATATATATATATATATATATATCAGGTTTCCTGAAATGACTATATTGTCCGGGAAACATTCTCAACGCCTGGTAGCGTATAAGACCAGCCAGACATCTTGACAGGTTTTTGCGATCGCGCAGAGCAAAAAAAATCAATATTTACAGTCGGAAATATCATCGAAATCACGATACGTCCTTGTATAAACCGACTCCTATCAACAAAAAAATGTTATCAAATGGTTAACCATTAAGCGGATCGATTTATATAGGTTGCGAATGTACCTAATTTATAACTAGTATAAATTTTCAATACTGAATACCAGATCTCTGGGTACAACAGTTGGCTCAACATAAATTCTGGTGGACATGGTACAGCCATCTACACAAAATCACTGCAACTATCAGATAGAAACTCCGCCAATAATTATCTGGACACTTCATGGTGTGCTGTCAAACTAAACGATGGTGATAACCTACTTATCAGATGCGTTTACCACCAAATAGTACCTCTGACAACAACAACTTGCTGTGCTGGAGGACGTGCTCAAAGAAGCAGCAGCATCGACCTAATCCTGCATTGTTATCATGAGAGACTAACTATCTGGATATTAACTGGCAGAATGGTACGCCCATGGCGGGAGAAAACTATATCTGAACCAAATTCTTCGAGCTAACATGTGAAATGTTTCTCTCACCATTATGTTTCATACATTGGTGATCAGATGCCCAACACATTGCAAGGTCTATTGTCAAATAAAGAGGATATGATTGAGGACATTTTCACCCATCCATCCACCTTTGGTGCCTCGCACCATATCACTCTTAGCAGTATCATACGCTGTAAGTACCCAGACAATAGTAACCCGCAAAAATCTTACAAATGGGATTGTGGTAACTGCCGAGTTCAACAATTATATATCTTGTGTAGATTGGAATAAAGAGTTTCATGCTAAAAATATAAATAAATACTTGGACATCCTCACTGCCACGATCAAATTCATCCCCAAAAGATGTGCAAACATAAATAAAAATTCAAAACCTATATGGATGAATAGCAAAGCCCTATGAAAAGTTACGGATAAAAATGGTACGTGGAGGGGGGGGGGGTGTTTAAAGGATTTCTGCCAACAAGCTGCTATCCCGTGTTTTAGTGGCTCTTTATATTTATTTAAACTATTTATAAAGAAAAAATACATCATCATTGATAAAAATGGTTATTTTGTGATACGCCGTACCGTTTTAAATATGCATATTTTGTCATTAATTCTCGATAATTTCTGGCAGTGACGTCATATTAGAGAGGCAGATTACATAAGTGAAATGGTCGGTGTTTCTGAATTTATAAATAACTATTTCCGTAATCAGTTTTGTTGGAATACGAACGGTTAGTGGCATACTCTGCGCATATGGATACTTTAACAGATTGAAAGGTTCAGGCATTTGCTTATTTTGTTTTCTAACGGACGAATCGGTACGTAAAGTGTGGATTACAGCGTATTAGGGGAGGTAATTTCTGTTGTTTACAAACAGAAAACTCGAAACTTAGTCTGAACATGGCCTGAGAAGTCGCTACACGTTTGTCTTACTACGATTACTGAAATATATATATATATATATATATATATATATATATATATATATATATATATACACAGGTTCGAGACAAGATGCTATCCCGACGATTTTCATGGCTAAAATGGACAAAGAAACTGTGCAATCTAAAATAAATTATCATTATCATCATAATCGACGAGGCATAAGACATTGGCTTGTTATTGCCTCGGTGGATTGTGTCATCTTGTTTCTTTATATTTGTTACCATGCTGTGTCACTGATAATAAAACTACAATCTACATTAACACATAGGCCTACATACCAGATATAAGAATTTTTCTGATGCATAATATCTAAAATTATATTTTGTTGAAAAAGTTGAAAATAATTTAACTGGAAGCCATTGCTGCCTTGCACAGCAATGACTTCCAGTCAAACTATTTTCAAAATAGTCAACAGGTTGCGTACATGATTGACCTAAGATTGCGATACATGTAGCGATGTCGGTGAAGCGATAATCTACTCCAATCTGGGCCAAGATGGGTCTCTGAAGTGGCCCAGAGGAATAGATTACCTGGGCTGAAAATTAGGTAACCTATTTTTTTTTAGGTTACCCAAATTTGTCTAATTTTAGGGTCTGCATCATCATTGTTGCTGTCATCATGGGCAGCATAAATTTGTAACCATCGTAATCACCATCATTATTGCTATCATTGTCTGCCATCTTTGCTAGTGCCAGCATTATCAATGTTACTGCAATCATGGTCACCATAAAATTATCACTGTCATCATGATCACCATGATTGTCACCATTATCATTGTTAGTGCCACCATTATCACCATCATTGCGGATGACTGATCTGTCGCTCAAGTACATTGTATATGGAGTCATAATCAATTACATCAGACATCACATGTAGGCTGATGTCACATCCATAATTGAGAGAAATTCTCCACCATGAAGCTGGAATAGTCTGTCAAGTGTACAAATTGTGTCTTTGAAGAATGTCTTTGTACTACTTAATAATCATTCTGACGAGTCGATTGAAAATTTTGAAACTAATTTGACTATGGCAGCAACATCACTCAGTCAAATTAGTTTCTAAATATTCAACAGGTTACCTTGATAATGATATTCTCGGAATTCAGGGTTCGATCGATTGCGACACGGGTCCAGGTCATAGGTAGAAATGTATCCATCTATTATTGGTACTCCCACCATTATCTCCATCAGAATTTTTGCTGTCATCATTTTTACTGTCATAATTATCAGTCACAATCAACATTGTAAGCGCCATAATTGTTACTCTCATCATGTCACTGTTGTCATTGGTACTGTCATCACCATCATTGTCATTCATCATCCTAGTAAGATACGGTCTTCACAATCATGTCACTGCCATCGTTCTTATCATCATCATTGCCACCCACTTGACAGAACTTTACTCTCATCATCATCACCTTCATTGTCACCATCATTATTATTGTTATTGTCAATACTAACACACATTGTGATTGAGCTCATAAAGTGGCGAAATATTTATGGCAGCACGTGTGTGGACACAGCAGATGATTAGGTGGCGCTTTGGACTTCGGGGGATTACAAAGGGAGCTCGGATTGGCTGCTCATAAACCAGTCAGTCATTCATTCTCACTCTACTTTCACATGGGTTCGTTCACCTTTTGCAGAGACCATCGCGTATCAGAAATGAGGTCAATGACAATGAGTCGTGTGCGTGCGCCGTCAAAAAGTTTTCTCCTATTATGAAGAATCATTGATTTAAGCAAAATGGATTCATTGTACCTCCGATTTCTTTTATTTTCTCAAGTATTGAGCACAATTCAGAGATATTACTGTTATGGCACGTTTTGTCATACTTAGAGCTATTGACTTCATGCTTTAATTTAAATTAAATTAATAATTTTCCATGTTTCATTTATATCATTTTTGGATTGCTCAGATTTGTTCTGATAAGTTCTTTTTGATGTTTTTATTATTTGGTCCAGCTTATTTCTATATTTTTAAAACTGTCTCATTATACTTTGTTTGACATTTTATAAATGTCAAATAAAGTTGCTATTTTTTATGACAGGCAGATATCAATCCTCTTGTCAGCCATGGTTTAGTATGGTTGTGATTGAATAATTTCTTTTCTTTCATGCGGAAACTATGCTCAAAGATGTTAGTGCATATGTTGTGGAGCTTGGTGTAGGCATCATCACACGACTATATCTATCACTTCGTTCCAGTCTACCTCGGATATAGCCTTTTTAAAATGTTCAATGTTAACCTGATTCATTTCTCTGCACTAAATTTTTTTATTCTTAAATGGTCTAATGTAGTTTGACTGTTTTTCAAGGATAAAAATCGGTGGGTGATCTGATGTGTCTGTTAGGAAAAATGTTTTTGTCGATGAAACTGATATTATTACTGAATATATTATCAATAGTTCTAGCCGAACTCTCAGTAATTCTGGTTGGCTTAGTTATGGTTTGGATAAAAGGAATGTACATTTAGCAAATTTATAAAACTGAAGGAGAGCAGTTTTGTTCCATCAGGTCAATATCGAAATCACCCATGAGGTAGACAGTTTTGTTTTCTTTTTGAATATCATCTAAGGTTGCTCCTAATAGGTCAATACATTTTCTTTTGTCGCTGTTTGTTGCGCTATAGATGTGCCTATTATTTTATTTTTACCTCTTTTCTGTTGGGATTTCTATAAACAATGATTCAAAATTTGGGTCCAGAACGGAATGATCCTCACGATCAGTGTACTGAATATTATCCTTGATGTACATGCATACACCACCACCATTTAAAATTTTTCTATGCTTTTCAATAAATAGTGTTTGATATCTACAAGGTTGCTTTTAGCCATGTCTCAGTAATTCCGATAATTTCAAATTCATGTGCACTCAGTTCTAAAAGGCAGCTTAACCTGTCAATGTTTATGTTGGCATGTAAGAGTGAACAGGTGACTTGTTCCTTGGATGCTATTAAATTGTCATTGAATGTTTTTTGCAGGATGTAGTCACATGATGGTGGTGTTATGTTTAGGTCTGTTGTCAGTCAGGTTTGTTTTGCATGTGTTTAGTGTAAATGGGTTTATAATTTGCTGATCCATATGTTCCATATGATTATTTGCAATGTGGATTTAGAATTGCAAGCATATAATGTGTATCATTGTCATAGTGATTAAAGGGGAACAGTAATTTGTTGCAGTTGATGCACCACCATGATTTGTTATTGGTTTCAGAATGGGTGTAGTCAGAGATTTTGAGTTTAAAGAATTTCAAGTGAATCCAGGTATTACATAAATAGCATAATAGTGCTTTGTGGTTCCATTTTACCGTTATCCTACAAATTGAGCAAGGGAACTTGGCAGGCATTAGGGTAGGCAGGGGAAGATTGGAGAAAGAAGAGAGGATAGATGACACCCAGGTCTACATAGTCAATGGACTACAGAGTGGCTTTCTCATCTTGGCGCTGTGACTGTATTGATATTTGATGGCAGCAATGGTGGAAATATGGTGTTAATGCTTACACCAAACTCCTTCAGGCCAGTTGTTGAATATCTAGATACTGATCTGACTGAAGGCTGTTGCTGCCTTAGGCAGCAACAGCTTCCAGGCAACCCAGTTTTCAGAATATTCACCAGCCGCCCTGTATAGTTACTTTGAAATTGGGATTCTGGAAACTGAAGACTCAAAATATAGAACAGAAAAAGAGTAAATAGTAGGTGGAGCTAAGCTAAGGTTACCTGGTGGTGATGGACTGTTGTCATTGCAAAACATTGGCTAAAATAGTTATAATTTGGCTAAGCGGAAATATGGACAGCAATACCTCCCTGTCAGATTAGTCACAGGTCAGCTGTTGAACATCGCAAAACCTACTTTGACAGTAAGCAGATGCTACTGTAGGAAGTGTCAACTTCCAGGCAAACCAGCTTTCAAAGATATTCACCAGCCTACCTTATAGTTACTTTGATATTATTTTGAGGTTGGGATTCTAGAAATTATGGGTTGTATATCAATCGATTTCAACGCACGTAATGAGTAGGTGTAGCTTAGCTTGAGTTACCTGGTGCTGATGGATGGTCTCAGATTAAAAGCACTAATATAGGCCAGCTGTTGAGTGTCTTGAGACTAAGTTTACTGGAAGCTTCCAGGTAACTCAGTTTTCAAATCATTCACAGGCCTACCTCTAAAGTTACCCTGAACCTTCACGATTTTCACCAGCTCACCTTTATAGGTTCCATTGAAATTGAGATTCGGGAAATTCAGTATTCAAGTATATAAATTGACTTCAGCACACATAAATATTAACTGGAGCTGAGCTAGGGTTACCTAGTAGTAGCAGTAGTAGTAGTGTAGCTCGCAGGGGTACGCGCTAGTCCGTTATATTTCTCCACTCCATTGCACCACATGTACAGGATGCATGGGAAGGCTGGTTAGCTACGGTTCTCGGGGTTACGGATCCCGTTTCGTGACTCCGGAAGGTACAAAGACCAGCTTCTGGAGCCGGTGGAATGATCACGTTCCAGTGGGGCCGTGCGACCATTGCCGCCGAGATTGAACCTCAGTCTCATCCCAACAGTTAGTGTCACTGGTATGGCGGTCCATAAACTAGTTTAAAAGTCTGGACATGATGATGATAATAATTAAAAGAATAACAACTATACAAACAATGGTACTTGTTTGCTAGTGAATGAGCAAAATAATACAGTACATAGAACCAATCCGGTGTTCGTTCTATGTGGGCTAGCCGAGGGTACCTCACAGATTCGTAAATCTGCAGACGTATCCCCGCAAGAGAGCATCGCGAGGCCACGTGATAGTTTAATATAAACCAATTATACACCTAACACACAAAATAATATTGCGAGAGGAAAGTGCCTCGCGCGGGCCTCTGTCACAGGAAAATGCCTTCAGCGCCAAAGTGGAGGAAAAGAGCTGGCAAAAAGGGCCACTTGTTCAAACAAAAAACTATGTGCAGTGGTCAATCCTAGTGAAACTATAATTAATGTGATGCACGCTGGTTTAAGTGAAGGCGGGACGGATGATTTCTGAAGAATTCACTGGTCACCGCTTTATGTAGGTCCAAAGATATTGCATTGGTAGTTGCCGCTTTATTTATACGGGCCTTCTGCTAAATTCTAACCCGCCCTTTAGTTGTTAGATACGTTTCCAAGCTTTGGCCGCAAGTGGCAGGGATTCCTACCTATCTATTGACACATATGTCTATCTGGCGAAGATGCCCAGTTTCCTGAAGGTCACCCCGCATAGCATCTTCCTCAGAAAGACAGCGTGCCTACATGCTACAGAGTGACAGCTCCCGAATCACATGATGATCCGGTCACTATCGTCCCGCAACCACATAACATCACTAGGACGGGTTACAGTTCACAAAAGCAATTTAGAAAGTGCAATAGTATTTATTGGCAGGGAGTAAGAGACAGATATCCATCCCAAGTGACCTTCCCGTGAGGGCGTGGTGGGTTCTAAGACCGCACCCAGTCACCATACATAGTTGGATGGAGATCAGCATCTTGTCCGTCACCCGTGTGTTATGGAGCTAACATTTTACCTGTCATTGGGTTTATGGTCCAGTAATGCTCAGAGATGCACTGCCGGCCGGTGCTACATAATATAATTTCTCTTCGCAGTCCTTCTTGCCTTGGTGGGGAAATCTAAACTAACTGGTATCTGAAGATACAGGGGCAGTGTATGTGAAATCGGCACTAGTTTTCACTGCTCGGAAACCCCAATAATTACCCAGAGCCAGATCCTACCAATGTGTCGATTGGGAGTCCAGACAATTATTAAGCCTTGCGGCTGGAGGAGCGTAGATAGAGACAATCACTCGATATTAATAAGAGGCCCCAAGGTAATTGGCCAATTTATACAATCTAGCCGGTGTGCTGGGTTACATATCCGCCACAGCCGGAAAAGAGGTGTACACAATGTGTCTCTTACGGAGAGATTGTCCCTAACTACTTTAAACCTATCCTATCGAGCTAAAATAGCCAGGTTTAGTCGGCCACATGTCAGGTTTGAGCAACATGAGCATGATCAGTGACCGCAGTGTAAAATTGATGCTGGGGGAATATAGTGATGCGGATATAATGTTGCTGTATAGTATTGCCTAGCGTACTGCGTCCTAGAGTATTTTATATAAACAAAACAGAATAACTAGTATGGCTATTGCCATATATACACCTGTGCAAAAGTTAAGCACCACCCTATTTTTACGCACATGCAAGGGTATATTCATGTGCTATGAAGAAAGCAATAGCATAAACATTTATGTACCCATCCATCTTAGTGCAAGAGGTAATAATGCAACTAGAGGAATGCTGATTATGATGGTGGGGAAACACTATGTTTTTGTTTGAACTTGAAAACGAGGCCTGAATATGGTTACGTTGACACAACTGACAAGTATTGCCCTACAGTTGACACACGTGGCTAGATTGTCATTAATGGTGTCTGAAAACGAAGTTACATCTGTGCACGAGTTTGAGACTGTCATTATTAATACCGGGTATATCCACCTTGTGCCTGGATGACGGCCTGGACACGACGTCTCATGCTGGTCACCAACCGACTGATATGCCATTGTGGTATTCGTTGCCATTCAAGATGGAGTGCGTGTGTTAATTCCTGTAGGTTCTGCACAGGAGGATCCCTCCTTCTCACCATGTTTCCCAGAATGTCCCAGATATGCTCAATAGGGTTCATGTCAGGGCTCCTTGCTGGCCATGGTAAGGTTTCGATGGCATTCTGGCGGAGGTATTCATGCACAGCTCTAGCACGATGTGGTCGGGCGTTGTCATCCATGAATATAGGGTGGGTTCCAGGTGCATGATTTACAAAATGAGGGACCACAACTCTATCCAGTATGAAATCTTGATATCTTTGTCCATTTAGTGTTCCAGGTACAGTCAACAGATCCATCTTACAATCAAATGAGATGCACCCCCATATCATAACGGAACCTCCACCAAATGGAACTTCTTCCATGATGTTACGTTGGTCGTACGCCGTGCGTCTGGACCTCCATACACGAGTTCGACCATCTGTGGCATGAAGCAGGAACCGACTTTCATCGGACCAGTGTACCCGTCTCCAGGATCTCATGTTCCAGTGCCTTCTTTCGTTGCACCACCTCAGACGCTCCTCTTTGTGGTGTGCAGTGAGGAGAGGACGTCTGACAGGTCTCCTAGCTTTCATGCCAGCAGCATACAGTCTCCTTTTGACGGTAGACATTGACACTCTATTGCGCGTTTCCCATTGCTGGCTGAGCACTCTGCTGTTGGTGAATGGAGATCTAACAAGGCGTACTAGGGCTCGATCATCACGGGCAGTAGTCTTCTTCGGTCTTCCAGATCTAGGCCTGTCCTTCACCTCGTTAGTTTGCCCATGTTTTGCAATCAAACGACTGATTACAGTATGGTTAATGTTCAGCTGTCTGCCAATCTCTCTGCATGACATACCAGTGGTATGCATGCCTATGATTTGCCATTTCACACGATCACTTAACCTTCGTCTTGCCATAGCGGTTCACAATCAAGAGCTAATTCTCTCTCTACAAATAAACCACGGTCATGAACACAATCTTGTCGCCTAAATCTGTATGTAATGCTCTACACCTCAAACTGAACTTTTACATAACTGAACACATGTGCTGTTTCCCGCCACGCACGGACATCAAGCGGCGTGAAGTCATGCATGCATGTGCATTTCGTACTTGGAATTATGTCAGCTAATGCGGGGACAAAAAGTATGGCAGCCTAGTTGTACCATCATGTTTCTACGTTCTATTGTTTTTGCTGGTGCTTAACTTTTGCACAGGTGTATACATAACCAACCAATACAGTGCCAACAGTATATCAGGTCATAGGACCTTATTGTATAGATTTCCCGGTTCTGGTATTATGTGTTCGTAAATACTTGTCGAGTGACACGGGGGTAATTTACAGAAGAATAAGAAGTAATTCAATTTATTTTGCAATTTAACTCGTACATCTTGACAGCTTTAACATTTAAGGTATTTAACAATGGTAGCCATCAAGTGCTCAGTTCCCGGATGTACCTACGACTTCCGAAGCCCTCACCATCGCCATGCTAAACAACCATGGCCTTGCTCATACCACGACGCCCACCGCGCCACGTGTCATGGGTCCCAAACTTGAGCGGCCGAAGATCGACATGGGTATTACATCCGAGGAATGGAACGCATTTCACCGTCGATGGGAGACATTTCGTTCTGGATCCGGGATTGATAATGCCTCCGCGTCGGGTCAGTTGTTTGAATGTGCCACGGAGAGACTCGGAAACATCATCCTGCGTGCTGTACGCGATTTCACTACACAACCGATCACTGACGCCCTGCTCTCCATGAAGACGTTTGCGGTAGTACCGGTGGCCCTCGGTGTTTTGAGATCAGATTTGACAGCCATGCGACAAAGTCCTGATGAGCCGTTCCGTAATTTCGCTGCTAATGTTCAAGGCAAAGCAGAGACGTGTGACTTTCGGACGAAGTGTGGCAAATGTAACGATGATGTCTACTATATAGACGAGGCAATACGTGATGTTTTGTTAAACGGTATAGTTGACAGTGATATTCGGCGTGAGGCCCTCAGTGCCAGTGACATTCAAACTAAATCTGTTAATGACGTTATCGCATTTGTCGAAAACAGAGAGACTGCGCGGAACGCTAACCAATCGTCTACACTGTCGGTCCTTACGTCGTACCGTCGTGCATCGGCAACACGAGCGACGCTCCTGTCTCAGCAGCCCAACCAGGTTTCTGCAAATATCCCTAACAGTGCAAATAGATCCAAGACGGCTTCTTGCCCAGACTGTGGAAAAACTTTTCATCTGTTCGGTATGCTTCGTAGGGGATGGAATACAAAGCCCCATGAACGTTGTATAGACTGTTGGCGAGTTAAGGCAAAACGTGATCGCGCTAAGGAAAGACAGCCCGTGGAATCCAACGCAATAGAGGGTGATTTGGACCCATTTGGACATATTGCCAGTAATTCTTGTGTAGGCCTAGTTAGTAGTGTTCCTTGTGTGGGTTTGGTTAGGAGTAATGTACAGCGATGTAGGCGACGTAGACGCCATAAACGTGTTTACGAACCGGAGACGGGCAAGTGGATAACTCGTGACGGTTTTGACGCCCCGAGCTAGGGGGGGGGGGGGGGGGGGGGTGTATAGATTTCCCGGTTCTGGTATTATGTGTTCGTAAATACTTGTCGAGTGACACGGGGGTAATTTACAGAAGAATAAGAAGTAATTCAATTTATTTTACAATTTAACTCATACATCTTGACAGCTTTAACATTTAAGGTATTTCGCTATATTTAGATGTAGTATTTGTGTAATCGTCTCATAATTGTTTCATTGTCATCTTCACACATCGTTTACTTATATAGGCCTATTTAATCTCATAATTACCTATTTTCGTAACTTTAGATTTGGCCTATCTGACTTACTTAGTTAATGTTGTTATTGTTTTCTTGCCAGGTTACGGCATCGTTCGATAATAAAACATATTTGAAGACGACAATGCATTATTCTTTATGCCGTAACCTTAAATGTTAAAGCTGTCAAGATGTATGAGTTAAATTGTAAAATAAATTGAATTACTTCTTATTCTTCTGTAAATTACCCCCGTGTCACTCGACAAGTATTTACGAACACATAATACCAGAACCGGGAAATCTATACACTTATGGTGCTCGTTAGTTGTAAGAACACGGAAATAAACATAATATATACAATATGAAACAGAAAATATAAAAATGAGGTCTTAAAGACCGGAAAGGCACCTGTTAGTCATCAGTGCCTATTACGGAAATAATGAATAATACAATAGTATAGTTACTTGAGTACCTATTGGTCATCGGTACAGTAAGATTTCATAAATCATTGGAATTGATGCGCTATAGTTGAGTAGCGCGAGGTGGCATGATTCCGAAGTTGCAGGGAAGATTTCCGCAAGCAGACTGTTGATGCGGCTGACTCTCAAGACGGTGAAGGAGAACAGTTATAGAAAGATATCCATTAGATAGTCAGAATAACTAATACATAAATTTACACAGTAAATTGGAAAGTGTCCCTCCGGCGACGGTAGTTTGAATGTTGGCCGTAACATAGAGGGCTACAGTGGTAATTAAATATGCATGTACATAACTGGGTACACCATGTGGGATACATCGCATAGATCTTGCGACGCACCGGGCAGAGTCCCACCAGATTGTGGTCTAAAAGTTAATTAAATACACACGACATGCTGCGTGGAAGTTTGATACCACTTTTCAGCGTGGTCTGGAAGATCCGGCGAGTTATCTACCAAGAATCACCTCGGCTATACATCCTGTAGAATTCACATAGGGCCCGCAAGGCTCATCCGCAGAGATGTTCCTCTGTAAGTGTTACGGAGAGGGAGTTCTATTTAATTAATTTGCCCTCGGATGGCCATCCGAGAGCTTCCAAAATTCGTGATTGCGGATGTTCAAGGCTGCGCAACGGCACAGGAGATCTCAATTCCAAAGGGCACTGCTGTGATGTAGGTACCACAGTCAGTTAGCAGTTATCCCACGTCTAGCACTGCGCTGGTCCATCAACCTTGTTGTCGTGTCGATTTCCACGCCGAAGTGCTCTTGATTCTTGATATCTGGCTCCTTTTATACTACTCGTCACGAGTAATGTTGCTGTGGCAGGATGCCGCAGCCAATCAGCGGGCGAGCAGTAGCCAATCAGGGTGCAACTAGGAAGGGTGGCGTGGCGATCACGTGATCAGCGCATTCCCCATTCACTTAATACATACACACGATTACGACGTTCAAGCAATAGTTTGAAAATAATATACGTGAGCCATTTGATGATAACTCAGGGATTTCCAGTCCGATTTTAAAAAGGTAGAATGTTCTGAAATCCTTGTTTCGACGAGAATGGAGTGCTTTGAAGAAATCACTATACCAACTCGGTATACTATAAGCATACACTCTCTCCCAATAATGACACGTGTTGCCAGGGAAGTTGACGCGCGTGCATGCACGCTACTTGTTCTTACGGACTTAGCCGTTTTAACGAAACCTCTCATAGGGCTTTACACATGCATACTATCCTACCCAGGGGGCATGCTTGGAATGTACCCGGAGCTTTTCTCCGGCGAGAATTATAGACTTCTTGAGTAGGCGCGTAGCCGAGAGGAGTAGTGATGCGAGAGACGCGTAGTTTATCAGAGAAGTGCATATAGAGGTGCGAAAGAGTTTGGGAGGGAGGCATACTTTTAGTCTGATTTTTTGACCTGGAATTATTTTTCCAGGCCTTTTCTTTTTTTTGTTTGTTTTTATTTCGCGGTGTGTGCTCTTTTTTATTTTAATACCCTGATTTTGCTTGCATGGGCGTTCTCCCGGTGACGGACAATTAAATTTCCGCTGAGAATGCCCAAGCTCCAACGTACCTAAATGAATTAAATTATAAAAATCTAATAAAAGACAAATATATTTTAAAACACAGTAGTAAAATCACAGTGATATGTAATTATGTATGCATACTGAGTATATGCAGGTATGCACACAGTGCTGCCTGTTTTGGCGGGTCTGCATGGATAGCTCTCGCTAGCCACAATCCGTCTCGACGTTCTGACGCAAGAAGAAAAATAATAACAAAAATAAGATTTAATAAAAAAGTTAAAACTGGTTCATCAGGCAGCCTCAGCAATGGCTGGGACGGCATGACGGGAGTAAAGACATTCGCTACGGTGTGGTGTATACTTACGTCGCACATGACGTGTTTACAACACAGGTATCCGCAGCGACTATTCTAGTGAGACACAGCTATGCAAGAATTTTGCGTAACTGTGTAGGATGACTGTAGTCAACCAAGGGACAGGGTTTCAATTTAAAAAACATATAATAAGAAAAATATTTCAAAAATAAAATATTGGTTCCATTTCCCGCACACATTCACACATTCTGCTGCATCCACGACAATAATGTCCACACACGTCCACTGAGAAATTTCCCCAACGAGTTTGGATCCCACGACTCGTGCTGGACAGCTGTGGTGGGTGGTCTTCTGATGCTGATATTTCATTATTTATGTTACTAATGTCGGTGGCACTTAAGTTCGAAGAAGATGTGGATGAATTTATGGATGCTCTATTGGTGGTGGTGACGATGACATTTCATAGTAGTTCTGGCCGGTGTAGGCTCTGAAATTGCTGACATCACTGTTGTCGTGGTGGTGCTTGCTGCAGGTTGGCTGAACGATGCGATGATGCTATGAGACGATGCTGCTGCAGTGATTGTGGATAACTTTCTTATTTTAACAGCCTTGATCAGCTTACTCGTGGACGTTCTGAGAAGGATGGTGCTGTGCGTGGATGTCGGTGTACTGGTCTGCGGTGTGGTGGTGGTGATGACAGCTTCCGTAAGGCTTATCTCCTCATCGATAACTAATCTGCATTGAGATATTGAATGGTCGGAAATGTCCTGTAAAACTGGTTCGTGGATTTTCACAGGAGCTGTTATTACTACCGATATTGGCTGGCCTATCATGGATGCGGATGGTGTGGTGGCGCTGCGTGCTGTCGTTGTTGTCACTGCGGGTGCGGATGCTACAGTTGGTGTGAATACCAATGCTACAGGTACTGTTGGTGCTGTTCTTAACGGGTGCTGCCGATGCGGTAGTAATGGGTGCTGGGGCTGGCTGGCTGTGTTGCCGGTGCTGATGGTCTAGCTAATTGCGGAAACTCAGTGTGTCGTCACTTGGTGCGTTTCGTCCTGGCTATTTTTCCCGTTGGAAGCACGGTAACTGGAGGTCTATTTTCAAAATGTGGAGTGAGGATATCTATGTTCTCATTTTGTTCACCAGGCTTTAATGTCACAACTAACATACGATGTTTAAATGATAACGCGTGTGTTACACTGTCCCGAGTGGCTGAATACAGGTACTTGCAGTCCGCACAGAATGCTCTCTCTAGTAAATGGTCGCGATTGACGTGAAGTTACAAGTCCAAGTTTCTGGAAAACGCACGCTTGCACAGCTGTCCATTGGGCGATAAAGCAGTACAAGGATATTTCCTTACGAGGTGAGCAGGTGCTGAGTCTTCCGCAAGCGACATTATTCCCGCATGATGAATTTGGTTTGCAACACGAAAATAGCATAATGCTCGATCTTACATAGTGTCGAGTTTGACAGGAACGTCACAGGATGGCGGATGACCACACCCAAAGGTTTTAGGGTGAGTCGGTTTTGCCAAATATAGAAATATTTAACTTTTATTCTCCTGGAGTCGGATCATATATTCCCTTCGTCGAAAGAAGGCCAATATGAATATAAGAAGGTAGGATAGTCGCTTTCATCCCCACTCGGCGGGAAATCAGGTCTCCGATCAACGTGAAAATCCGGAACTATTTATTCCTGTGGAAGCTCACCTTTTAATTAGCGTGAAGCGGTTTTTCAAGTTGGATGCTTATAAACTCGCCTGTTCAAATTTCAGGCTGGAACGCCCGATGGGGTGTGGGAGAGCGTGATAACGTCAGCGGCTTGGCCCAGACTCGCCACCTCTCGCCTTCTCCATCACGCTGTGGTAGATACGCGTAGCCAGTTCTTTTGTTTATAGCCGTTGATCCAATTTACTGGAAATAGAAGTGATGATCATGTGGTTCTTGTTTTGAAAGCACATGGTTGATCAGAAACTCAGGCAATCTGTATATGATGGTGGAGTTTTGATGCTGCTGATTATTCGTAGTTGATGTGAAAAATATAAATATGTTTTCATTATTCTGTTCCTCAGAACACCGTCCCTTTATATGCGCGTGATCTTATACATGTGTTGCCTCGTGTGTGTGGTAAATTTATTCCAGCCCGTGTTGATTAGTGGCTGGAATATGTAGGTGAGAGAATATTTGAAATTCTCCACGATGTTATACTGTCTACGTTTTGATGCTGCTTCATCAGCCCGCGCGCTAAATTAGGACAGTATACCTGACTGTAATTTAGTGGTTGGTTTAAACAGCTCCATGTCTTGCGGAAACCAAGTCTACTGACCCCGCGAAGCTGGACTGTATTTACCAGGTGGGTGGACTGCCAAGTTTCCTCCCCTGTGGGTAGGACTAGTCTCACCTCACCTAGACCAAACTTAATTATCACAGTACAGCTCGGAAGATGCGTGCCTCAGTTTTACAATTTACAATACCGTCGTATGGAGATTGTGAATAGTCATCCTGAGTGTCTGTGTCTCTGTCATGTTGGTGAATTTGATTGATACGCGTGACTGCTTATCTGTGGATTATTCTTGTGCTGTCATAAAGTGTGACGTTTTTATAGCAATCGGGTGGGAATTCTGCATGCTTGGGGTGTCAACTTTATCGGACATGATGTATTTCGCTCTGTAATGGCCGAGTCCGGAGATGGGACAGAGTTACTTTAGAGCGTGGATGACCAAGAAGTGGCTGTCGTACTTGAATCAGACCATTATCGATTTTCTGTTTGGTAGTAAATTCCTACTTGATACCGATGACAGACCACGGGCATCTTGCTCTCTTAATAATATTGACTGTTATTACGTGTGATTGAAGTGTGGTAGTTTAGCTGTTCACGTAAGACGTTTCTGGAGGGGGGAGGGCTGGGGGAATCCCCCGTAGTGCGTACTGTAGATGGCTGCGGTGTTGTTCCTCCTTTCCATATGATCAGTTTTATGCAAACCGGATAAGGTGTTTGTGGAATATGTTGACTCGTGTTGATGATGGTGGTGTTCTATTGTAGGGAAGTCGGGGTTGCTGTGCGAGGCTGGTGTTATGCGATTTGGGCAGATCCAGTTTTCCAAGCTGGTGAATGCCGAGTGTTGCTGTTGCAGAAATGTCGGGTTGTGGGAAGTGATGATCTCCCCGCATTCGTGCAGGGAGGGAATGTTGCGGAAAACAGTGTCTAACTTTTTCTGTTACAAAAGCTAGGTGCATGCTATCTATGGTGTTGATGATGTTGAATGTCTCCGTTATAGCATTTATATAACCTGGTAAATATGTAATGTTCACGCAATGATGAATTGACGTATCCAACCTTGCGGGCAAGTGTGTTCTGTATATGGGGGGGGGGGCAGGGGCTTGGTAGGGTGCTTGTGGTCAGGGATGCGCTTTGGATGGGGAGGATCATCTCCCGTTACACGACGGTTGGTATCCTGTCTTAGTTTTTAAGTACCGGGAATAGTCGAGCCGAGAGTCTGCTGAACAGGCTGCTTCCCTGACCACCACCAGCGCGGGGGTGGGTGGGTGGGGGGGGGATTGACCGTCAACAGACGATGAGTGGACTGTGAAATGGACAGGACTGGTGATGTCCAAACTTGGTGCATAGACTAGAGACACGAGTTGGAGTGGGGGTGGTGGTGCTAATGGATGGGGTGCACCTTGGAATGGGGGTGGTCTCACGATTCGGGGATTTGGAAGGGTACACTGAGTTGTGTGGTGTTGCTGTTCTTCAAAACAAGCCAAGGCCTCATCAAGTCTCTTCACTCCCATGCTATTTATTACATGTTCCACCCCACAGGAAGCATGGCCCGGGGCAACCTCAGCTTCCACTTGTGGTAACTCTATAATTGGGGTAATATCATCAAGTGGGTGGGAGTGGGAAGAGGTCGGCGGAACAATTTCTCCATCCTTCCCCTTGGACACCACAAATGAGAAAGTCTTCAGATACGACTTCTCAGATCATGTCGACCCGCTCTGAGGAGGGCGAGTACGTATCTCGTCATCGTCCTCAGAGTTAGTCATATGTTCACCGGACCCCTGGCTTGGTAGGAGAGCGGTCGAACTGGCACCGCGGTGCTCATGACTAATGTCGGGAATACTTGTTTCCATAGAGACATCTGTCTGGGTACCGGTGGAATGCCCAGTCCAAGCTCTGGCACTGGGTCGTCACTGACACAAGGTTTAAGTCGATTGAAGTGGATGACTGAGGTCAGGCCATCCGAGGTACATTCTTTTCCGATCATGACAATCCTAGTGTACGGGCACACTCTTTCTTGTGCTAGTTAAAATTTCAGCCAAATCAGATGATCAGTTTCCTAGATATCTTTAGATCCAGCATTTGGTCCGATCCGGATTGGCGGATCTGTTTATTTAGCTAGATAACAGGCAATGTATGGAAATCCTCTTTTATGGTAAGATCCTTTAATTTTGTTAAAATTTAAAGCAAATTGGATAGTTTTTTAGATATAGCTCAGGATATACAAACGCACACAGTCGGGTGGATGAACTGATGGATGGATGGACAGGCAGGCGAATGAATGGGTAGTCCGATGGATTAGCAGACTGACTGACAGACAGACGGATGGATGACAAGACAGATGGATGGACATGTGGACGGACAGCAAGACAGACAGATGCCTAGAATACAATACCCTGTTCCACGTACGGGGCGAAGGTAATTGTGTATGAAACATGGAGGGTTCATTAATAAAATGGATCATTTCAACTTTCAAATCACATTATTTGTGGTAAATTGCTACACATATTGCCGTTACTCAGTCTGTGGAAACGGTATGACGGTAGTCTGCCGGTCTGACCTGGGCCAAGCATACCGAGGTGTCATTGTATTCATTTCGGATATATCACAAAAACTATACTACATAATTTGTTCTCGATAAGCTAAGGGGTCTCTTTTTAACCATACATTTTGATAATAGTGAAACAGTTCCAAACATCTAATATAAAGCAATAGACAAACTCACAATTTTAGACAAACAAGTGTATACTATATTGTGCTGATATAGCGTATTCCTGGAGCATCAGGGTGGGGTGGGGTGTGCGCTCATGGTTATGATCCTTTCTTACCACATTTATGTGTTTGTTCGAACAATGGAACTTTCCAGTTTTAACTATGCCCCACCCATCTCTAGCTAAGCTCCACACACAATTCGCTCATGTTGGGATCGATCGATTCCTGAACTCCCTGACTATCAATTTCCAGAAAACTATACAGGTAAAATGTTGAATATTTTGAAACTAACTTGACTGGGCAGTGACAACGCTAAATCAAATTGGTTTCAAAATATTCAACAGTATGTTTATTAAATAGTGAAGCCATACAATTGGTACAACGTGTCGGACTATTAAGCGTTTAAGACGGACTAAATTGAGTCATTAATGCTGTAATTGATTATGACGTCATCCTACACGTCAGGTAGTTGTTTATAATGTAATATGATGGATGGATAAACTGGAAGGGTCAATTGGAGGAATATCCAATTTTTTGACAGGATATAAAAACTAATCTGGACAAGAATAATCTCTTATGTTCAGTGAACCATGAAAAGTAGGTCACGCTGGCCTACTTTTGGTACATAGCCTATGTATATGCTATGATGCATTCATATACTAAGTTTGGTTTCTGTAAACAAAATATTCTTGAAACTACTGCTTGGACAAGAATTTAACTATAGTGTTCAGTGAATCATGAAAAGTAGGTCACGCTGACCTATTTTTTTATACATGACCTACCTTTAGATTACCACGCATCCGTACACCGTGTTTGGTTACTGTCTTGCAAGATCTCATTGAATATGAGATCAAGGAAAGCGTATTCTTGCCTCTAATTTTTATATTGAGTACTAAGCATGGGTCTACAACCTGCAATTTTTGCTAACAACTAACAATATAGTCGTTTCGTCATGTCTATTTAAATATCTGTCATAAGACCGATTGAGGGCCATTGCAGACTCAGGCTATTAATAATGACATTGTTTATCAGTCAGAATACAAGGAATGGCGTCATAGGTCATCTACTTTTAGATACTTTCCTGGAGGAATCCCCGGAACCCCCACATTTAGGAGGGAGACATCCTTCACAATTATCCACAGCCCGCCCCCCTAAAATACAAGCCTAGATCCACCTTTGTCATGCAGAAAATATGACTGAAATATGATTAATTCGACAAGGCAATGAGAGAATTGTATTTACTTCTGTAAGATTGATTCATAAGTCAGTATATTCACGCATTGCAGAGCAGCTAGTCATTCAGCCATTGTAGCTCCAGCTACGGCTACACGAGTTGCCCATACTGTATTACTGATTGTATGACGTCCACATTGACTACATGAAGGTCCTATGAAGACAATGTTGGCTACACACCACAACTTCACGCAATATGTCTGTAGTATGAAACCTAAGAAGCATGTGCCAGATCAATGGAACAAACTCACCTAAGATCATCTGCTAAGCTCCAGAAAGAACGACCATGCACATCATGAGGAGGAGGTATTACGCCATCATTTCCTTGTTACTTGTTATGTAGATTCTGCTTTTATTTTTTAGGCGTGCCATCAACTGCATATGAGGTGACGTATGTAGTCTTCTGAACAAGGCCTCGCATATGTAGTCTGTTACCATGCTGTCTCTGTCTGCATTGCGTAATATTGTGAGACTCTGCTCAGTTGAAGCGAACGAGTATGATGAAGCTTGTTGATTTTTCATGGAGCGATACTGGGTTATTCGATGCTATAATATGGGTAGTGATTACTTTAGCTATATCCCACGCTGGGCAGTATCTGAAGCCTTATATGCCTGCTGTTTGAAGGATGGCTTCTATCCAGTTAATATAGAATCTCCGCTCGTCATCCATAAGAGGGCATGATATGTTGACGTGCGCGACTGTTTCTGCTGCAGATTTACACTCTGGGCAAGTGATGTTGTTTGCATGATTCTGTGTTTTGCAAATCCCGTAGAGGATGAAATCTGCCTATGCTGAACGAATGACAAAGAAGAAGCTTCATTCAGCAGGCACTCACTCCAGTATGCATTTAACTTTAGTCTCAGGAGACATCCAGAACTTGGATGGCTGGATTTAAAAAAGCTCAAACGCAAATGGGCGCTTGTATTGGGAAAGAAGCTGCATGGCCCTTATCACCCAGCTGTGTGAGGTGTAGTCATTAATGCCTAGCTGGCATCTTATCAGCTGGTCTTCAATTGAGTTTGGCCCATGGACCATGTTTACAAACAGGGTCAACAATCTTTTATGTAGTGGGACTTGTATTAGAGTGATGCCGAGGAGATAGATTGCTGTATTTGCAGTTGAAGCTGGAAGGTGCGATATTCGCCTCACGGATCATCTATAGAAGTCCTCTATATGTTGTATCTCAGTCCTTGATAGTAAAAGAGCTTCAAATCAATGTAGAAGGATGGTCATGTTTCAGATTTTACTTGAGGTTTTGGTCATATTTCAGATTTTACTTGAGGTTTTGTGGTTAATCCCACTCACACCGTGAAAGCCGGCTTATATAAATGAATATGCAGCACTGTGCATAGTCTGCACACATGGTGTGCCTGTTTACAAGCGAGTTTCTTCTATCAGAAGTTCTTTGCCCACCAACATGGACTTCATAATCAGATAAGTCTAATGCGCCACACGTTATCTGAAGAGACACATAGGCATAGATGGTTGGGCTGTTTTCGGAATCATTGCCAGTCAGAGCTATCTATGAGGTATAGTTCTGCACGGCGAGGGCAAATGGCAAGTGACAAATCCAGCGGGTTTCCTTGTAATAAACATAGGCCAAGACACGATCTAGAGAAATATTGTGTCATAAGGATACATAACGATTATATATCTCAACAAGATGGGTTAAGGAACTGAACCAATTCTTAACAAAGAATCCTAAATGAATCTGCTTAATTCAATAATTAATCTGTGTCTTAATACCTGTGTATATATGTACAGTTAGACCAAATGAGAATACACCTTTGGAGCCTGATTAGAGCCACATTCTGATAATTATTTACCTAATCTTTCTGCTTAGCCACCATCTAACTGAAGCTAGGTTCTTTTCAACAAAAAATATGATTGTAATGCAACCATGAAACATGTATGGTTGATGTTAGTTGCTGAGATCTAACCATTACTATTATCATTAAGATTTTGAAATGATACAGAATGCATGTACACATTGCATTGTACAATGATCTAATGACAAGGTGAAATAGGGAAATATTAGTTGATTTTCAAAATTCATTCACGAAATAACACTGATTCTTGAAAGATATACAGATATGTCCAATCCTTATAAATACATGCCGAGTTAAACTTATAACTTTACCTGTGCGGGACTAAATTACTCTGGAAGAAACTGGACATGCTCATGTGGCTGGTGATTTTGGCTGGAGGCCGACACCTAGTTTGGATGCAGCTTACTAAAGTGGTAGGATATACCCACCTTGACAGTATGCTTGTTAACATAGGTGTGTCCTGGTTTTGTTGTTATTTATGTCCCCGTAGGCTGGTAGGACAAGCCCACCTTACTTGGCTTCTTGTTAATTAGGAGTGGCTGTTGTAGATTGGCTTGACAAGTAATAGAATGTGGAACTAGCAATAGAACGTGGACGTGAACGTAATAATTATACAAAATAAAATTTAGCTACCATGGGCATGTTAGTTTAACCGTAGCAGAGGTAAACACAAAATTTAATCTGCACTGTTCAAAGTCCAGATAAATGCAAAAGTTAACCGGAAATAACACACTTTCTGCAAATACTAGCCAAAAATAATACAAACCAATTAGCCACATATGCACTTAGAAATTTACATACATACGAACCGAAATATTCCTGTATCCATTTTTCATTTTCATGGGGATACTAGCACAGTCACCTACAAGAAAATTGCTATCACCAGCATAATTCGACATCTGCAGCTAGTCGAATCTCTTGTAAACAATGCACATAATCCACTCCAGAAAGGCTTCACTGAAGGCACATCCTAGTCAAAAACCGTGATCATCCTAATTGAACTGATTGTTGAGGCTAAAGACAGCCGACTACTCCTCTACACTGCCTTTCTCTAGATGCACAGAAGGCATTTAACGTCGTTTGGTATGATCCGTAAGTTCCAACAGATATACATAGAAGGCGGCGATTGGCTACTAAAGAAGGATTGATATACAAATGTCACCCTGTGTGAAATGGGATTCAACGGTATTGGCAAGTTTTCCAGTTCCCCACTGTATATAAGCTATTTACCAACCCATTGCTCGATAGTATCCTGGAACAAGGCATAGGTAGCACGATTGGTATATTTCACTGCACTCCTCAACTGTCGTGGATGACAGTGTGTCTCATAGCTGGTAACATTGAAGATCTGCAGTCACTTCTCTATAGCCATGAAGACTATACAAACTGCAATGGTTATTTCATCAGCGAAGCAAAATCATCTGTTTTAACTGCAACAATGCTCTTCCAGATGTTCAGTTCAATGGTTTCCCCACACCATTTGAGAATACTGTAATATACTTAACAGCTACTAAGGACAACATCTCCAAATATGGGGCAGAGAGTCATCTTCTAAATATTTATGTCATACCACGTCTTATATATGCTCTGTACACCATACGTCTAACAACAAAAGACAGGGCTCAAACGGATAAACTCCAGAAGCAGCTGTTAAGACAAATAAAACATCTTTAGAACACACAAGCATATTCTGTAGTTTAACTGATGCTCAGTTAAATACCAGTCCAGTGAGAAGTCCACAGACGCATGCTCACAGCCTTTGGTAACATCAACAGGGATCAAGGATGCGTTGAATATAACATTGCAGTAAGGCCACTAAAACAAAGACATCCCTTAGTTGGTTTGCAGCCGTTGCTGGAATTCTTAACCAATCCAACCTTCCCGATGCATACAATCTCCTCGAGCAATCACTGTGTAAAGAATCCTAGAAAGGTGTGGTAATGCATGCCATCAATAACTACAGGGAAAATAAACTTAAGGCTGGTGCACAGACAAAGTCTACCATAATATTCCTAAACATCAAGAACCTGTCATTAGGAAAACTGCAGCCAATAAGGGGAAAGTGCTAGTTACGAATGTCTCCATCACTAAAGCATCAATTAGGTCCAGAATACTTCTCAGGACATACATTTTACGAGCAAATAGCAGATTTAACTAACACAACGTGGAGACTGTCTGTCCCCTGTGTAAAGATGGTACAAATGCCTGAGTGTACTTCATTTCTAGATGATCATGTCTCGAGCAGGAAGCCATTAGTCTTAGACTTAAGAGGCCTCTTTAAAGATGCTGAGACTACCTTTAGACCTATTAATGATTCTACAGCAGATGAACCTAGAGAACTTGGGTAGGTACGTCTTTTATACCTTGCATCCTGAAAGGACGTTTCCACTCAAGCAACAGAGCGATGATACATCTACTACTGCTGCAGAGTTGAACCTAGTCAGTACCCAGTATGCTTACACTTTGTATCATCCATTAAAAATCTTCCGAATACTGACTGACAGCATGGCCACGAATACATAACCCTATAAAACAGCATTTACACGAAGAACATTTCTCACGTGTCGTCGACATTTATGACAAGAATTCCGCGGAATTAAATGTGTCGCCTGTCTCCTTTTTGTCACTAGCACTGACCTTTGACCTTGCGACCCCGTGTTATGCTACTTCCAAACATAGTTAACCATGTATTCAATTTTAGTTCCAATAGGATTAACCAATCCTGAAATATAATTGATTTGCTGGATGGAAAAACTTACGGTTGAAAAAGCAGAGTTCAAATAGCAATATTAGAAAGGTCTTGACATTTGACCTGGTGACCTCCATGTCAACATCCTGTGCCCTCTTGGTATAAGCAGCCATGCACCCAAGTTCTGTTCCATTTGGGTTACGCGATCCAGAAATATAACATGATAAGATTTGCTAAGCCTAAAAGCTTTACATGGAAAAATAACAAGACCTACGACGTGACTTAAATGTCAACATGCTGCTTCCTAACATTATAGTTAACAATGTATCTAAGTTTAGTTACAATCATGAAAGATAATCCGAGAAGTTTTGCTAAACGCAAAAACTTAACATTAAAAAGCCCAGAGTTTTGTATCACGGTCACAGTGAACTTGATGTTTGACCTTGTGACCTCAGTATAAACTTTCTGCTTCCTAACATTATAGGTAACAATGTATCCAGGTTTAGTTCCAATAGGACTAACCAATCCTGAAATATAAGCTGATACGTTTTGCTAAACGCAAAAACTTAATTGATGACACCGTCGCCGCCGTCATCAGAAAAGTGACACATATGTCTCACTTTCTGCTTCGCAGGCGAGACAAAAACCACTGAATGTGTGCTGACAGAAGAAACCATTAATCTGGTATAAGCTGTTAGGTGGACAGCAGAGGAATATACATCATTATCATCACCACCACCACCAGCATCATCGCATGGTAGCTAAACTCTGGGGGATAATTACTATTAAAGAAACATCGCTTTTCACATGATTTCAGAAAACATTACTTTACCAATAGAATAATCGATGCCTGGAATTCACTATCTGATCACATTGTAACATCGAAAAATTTAAACATCTTCAAGAATAGATTAGACACATACTGGGCAAACCAAGAACTAAGATTTAACTATCATAGCAGCCTAACTCTATAGCAGCCCAACACAAAACGGAACATAGAGGCTTTTTAGCCTGCATTCTGCAAATCAACCTTATCTTATCTTATCTATAAGTTTGTCTAATTTATCTCCGTAATTTATTCATGACGTCACTCTCCAAAATCTTATAAATAGCACCGCTCAGCAACTCACCGATCCTTGATCTGACGCTTCGGCGCATTTTGATGTTTGTTACCGCTTACGTAGCGAAGTATAATTACCACACTTTAGGTCCAGTATTGAGGGTCTATTCACCGCATTGTACGCGGTAATAATAGGCATATTGCAGGTGTTACCGCTGCGGTACGCATATTATTATTATTGCGGTACAATGTATATTACGTGGTAGGTTATCGTCTGTCGTCACCGCATCTTACCAAACCGGTCTGCGGTGACAGGGGGCGTAGCCTAGCCGCAAATATTGTGATAACTCATTTCTAGTATGGCATTCTTCTGATTATTAATAAATCAGAACTGTAGATATATTTTCCCATTCTTGAATGTGTGGACCCCTGTGGGAGATTGCCCCTGTCAAATGACGTCATATGGAAACAAACCGTAGTATTTTTACTACACATTCCAGTCATGTTTCCGGTCGCTGTTTAACGAGGGTTATTGTAAATAAACATCAGGTTTTTTAATTCCATCTTGTCAATTTCTTGCTCAGTAGCACAAAGAGCTGCTGGCAATTAATTATCCCTTGGTTGGCACAGTTGTGTGGTTTAATTGCCGTTTCAGCTTAAAATTAACCACACTATTTCAATCATTTCAGTTGATTCGGCTCAAAGTGAATGTATTACCGACCATTATGGAGTTAATTGTCGTCTCGGCTAAACTTGAAGGTCCGGCTGATTACTCACCGTTGCCGCTTCTTTGCACAAACCATTCACCCACGTGTCACACCAGAGCGTTAATACATGTGTGATTAATCGCCGTTTCGGCTTAATATTAATCATCACGGACAGTGCCGCATCGCCTTAAAGGGACTATTTCTGACCTCGTTGCAATTAATTTTATTTAATTAATTGCTAATTAAATCGGAAAGTACGGATTATTGCCGTTTCGGCTTTTCACTCTAAATAATCCCACTCACACTATCTCACACCTACGTCACAGTTCAAATCTGATGTTTTCCATCTGATGCATCCCTTGGCTAGGTTAGGAAGGTCAGGGTCGCTACACAGCCATAGGCTGCAACAACTTCCAGTTAAATTAGTTTCAAAATATTCTATACGATGATTATTATATAATAGAGAATATAATTCATTGGCACTTACCTGACATCACACACTATCGCTTGTGGAGACAAAATGGTGGTGGTCACTGCAAACATTTATGCGATATTACAGAGTAGATTATTGTCAAAAAGATAAGGGAATGTGACAGGATATGAATGACATGGAATCAATAAACCATAATCTTTCGGTGCAATACAACATTTGAGATGAGATTAGCATTCATTTAAGGGAATTATCCCAGATATGCCTTGCCCATAACAAATCAATTAGAGTACATAAGACCTTGAGAATGAAGAAGGCAAACACACCAGCATCGAAAGCTGCCAAAAAGTACACATGCAGTATACATAGAACACCTCGAAATATATACATTTTTAACCAATGTATAAGATATGACTGAAAACGTACATGCAGAATTCTAGCTTAAACATGTTAAATATCATTCAAACTAGTCATCTTTTGATATATTCATTACATTTATTACAAAACAAATCAAATTTAGTTTTAAAAATTTAATAAAATAAATAGTTCACTTTCCATTTCAAAACAAATATGAGAATAGGTGATTAGCCTACTAATATGTAACTATAATCCAATAATCGAGAAAAAAACCCTAATGAAAACTATGAAATGAAATTAGCACATTTATAAAATGTTTTAACAAATCAGAGATAGATCATAGGTCCTTTGAACACAAGGTATATTATGTAACTAATAACTAAAATGCTTACATAAATTACATCTAACGCAAATATGATTAATTAAACTTTAATATAGATCATTCTCAAGCTACTTAGCTGTCTGCCTGCTGAATTTCTGCAGACTACATTTTCCATGGGGTTTAACTTTGGACGTGCTGAATATTTTGAAAACATTTTGCCTGAAAGCTGTTGGTGGCTAAGCCACCAACAACTTTCAGTCAAATTGTTTTCAAAATATTCAGCAGGCCCAAAGGTATTGCCCATTGATATTATTGTCTCATAACTTACAGCAGTGAGAGTTAAATGTAGAGTTAAATGTATACACACAAGTGGCATGAACAAAGGCTTATTTGCGCACCTATTTAAATAATTAGGAAATTAATGCCTGGTGCAAACCTTTACTATGATTACAAATACATTAAACCCTGTCTATAAAGGACACTATCAACTGCAAAAAGATGTGCTTACATACAGGTGGAACCTTTTAGCCTGAAAGGTCAAATACAAAATAATTTCCACAAAGCAAGAACTATTCTGTTGAATACTTTGAAGCTAATTTGACTGGACCCTGTTGCTGCCCAAGTCCAACAGCTTACCTGTGGCCCAAGTCTTCAACAGCTTAACTGTGGCCCAAGTCTTCAACAGCTTAACTGTGGCCCAAGTCTTCAACAGCTTATCTGTGAAGTCACCTTGAAATTGAGATTTTGAGAAATCAGGTTCCAAAGGGCTGAACAACTCATACAGTATCTAGCTTTTTGGGCAGGTGGGGGGGGGGGGCAGTGATGGCGGTTTTAAGACACCCACCTTAAAATAATCCATGATTCTTGCCCACAGAAGCAGGTGTCTAATCTAGACAAATTTAATTATATATATATATATATATATATATATATATATATATATATATATATATATACAAAGGTGCATATTCACAGCAAAATCCTCGAAAATAAAATTGTGAAAATTGTATACTTTTAGAGGGTTAGATGGTGTGCCTAGATGTAATGAAACGAAATACATTTTAACATATGATGATTTCATTATGTATGAATTAATACAGCTGTAAGTGCAATTGAATTAGAAACATGAGTCCCTAATCAACTTCACAATGAAAAACATTATAATAATATGTAGTGAAAGAAATCATATGTTAAGATTTATATCATTTCATGTTAAGATTTATATTGTTTCATGGTAAGATTTGTATCGTTTCATGTTAAGATTTATATCGTTTCATGTTAAGATTTATATCGTTTCATGTTAAGATTTATATCGTTTCATGTTAAGATTTATATCATTTCATGTTAAGATTTATATCGCTTCATGTTAAGATTTATATCGTTTCATGTTAAGGTTTATATCGTTTCATGTTAAGATTTATATCGTTTTATGTTAAGATTTATTTCGTTTCACTACATACAGGCACACAATTTATGCCTCTAAAAGTACACAATTTAAAAATTGTTATTAGCAAGCGTTTTGTTGTGAATATGTACCTTTAATCATTTATTTAAAAATTTGTTCAGATCATGAAACACTGAAAATGAGTTTAGATAATGGATATTGAAAATATGTTAGACAGATCAATTACTTTGTTTACGTGCATGTGCGCACACCGAGACACACCTGCACACACTCACAGACACCTGTGCACACCCGCGTACACCCATGCACACACCCGCGTACACCCATGCACACACACAGACACAACTGTGCACACACCCACAGACACACCCACGCATATATATATATATATATATATATATATATATATATATATATATATATATATATATGGATCCTTCAGCAAAGTGGTCATATGACCATCTGTCTTAAAGAATCACTACATTTTGGTTTCAACAGACAGGTGATCTCTTGCCCAGGTTGAACTATACATACATATATTCTATTTGTTAAGAGATGTCAGAAACAACATTCTCTATACTGGCTTATGTGATAATGAGCCCTAAGAATTGAGGAATCCAGTTTCTCCGTCAATCATATGATGTCATAATCAACTACATCACATGGAGGTTGACGTCATAATCAATTACGTCATGAATGACACAATACAGTCAATCACAAATGATTAATAGTTCGACAAGTTATACAAATTGTATGTCTTTACTATTTAACAAACATGCTGATCAATATTTTGAAATTAATTTGACTGAGCACTGTTGCTGACATAGGCAGTAACATCACCCAGTCAAACTAATTTCAAAATATTCAACAGCTTACCGGTATAGTTTTCTGGAAAGTGAGATTCAGAGTGCAGGGTTCGATTGATCCCAACACGGACAAAGCATGGGGGAGGGAGGGGGTTGCTTAGCTAGAGATGGGTGGGGCATAACTAAAACTGGATTTCTCCATTATATGACATTTGAAACAATAAGCCTAGATATGGCTGGTATGTTAAATTAAATCAAATGGACGGAGAAACAAAATAGGTTGACTAGGGAATGATTATTGGCAGTAATAGGATATGTTTTTATTTACATATATTTAATATAGATATAATGCCTCTTGATTGCTGCTAGTAACCCTTTAACACCTCGAATTTGTTCAAGAAAATTTCAATTATCTCATAGAAAATGTCTATTTGCAGACCATCATTTCACTGCATGGTCAACGAACAAGTGACATACTTTGACTACGATGTCAGATATTTGAGTGACAGATAGGATCCATCCTCTGGCTCACTGCGACACTGATGCCTTAAAGGGGATCACAAATGAGAAGTAGACTTCAATAAAAACCACCGTAAATAACAGATTTTATCATATTTTAAAGTAAAAAGAAGATAACAGATTTTCATAAACTTGATCATTTTAAAAATTTTGGTTAGAGTCAAGAATTTTGACACGTTATAAAGTTCACCGTATGATGTCATCCTGTGAATTGTCAATGACGTACATTCAGATTATGCCACACACGTTTTCTGCTTAGAAGAAACTAGTGTCTTATACAGTTATGTGGCGGGACATCAGCTCCGATTCAAGTTTAACCAATCCTAGTGTTTCTCCTGCATCTCATTAAAATGGTGGTGTCTGATTGAGCTGGTGTGACAAACTACAAAAGTACTATTCATTCGATGACATCATGCCATATCAATAATTCACGCGATGATGTCACTATGTGATTCTCACGAGAAAATGAAGAAAGATTTTTCGTGCTGAAATTTACTAAAAAGAAATACGAAAATATGCATATAATATTTTTTATTTTATTTAAAGTTTATAAAAGCATAATTTAGTGTGCTGTAACCATTCCCTGTTTGTGTTCACATTCAATCTCTCTATTGTATGATATGAGGATGGATTACCTATCTGCTAATGGATCGCTAGGTTATGTTTTCCTGTTGCAATATTTAACTCAATGTCAAAGCGAATTGAGTGATTTAAACTTCCAGTTAACCCATTAACCCTCATATTCTTTAAAGGAAAATTTCAATTTTCTCATAGAAAACATCCATTTGAAGACCCAGAGAATACTATTTTTGAAAATTCAACACTAGAATGACTGCCTCGGTTACCGAGCCAGTCATTCCAGTGGTAGATTCACAAAAATAGTCTCATGGTCATGGACATTTCTCAAAACCAGTGCAGAGGATGTAGCAGCTCTATTGAATAAACCCCGTGTTTGCAATCAAGATATTTAAATGCTGACCACTCTTTGGTGTTACTCATGCATTGACATTATTGAGAAATGACAAAATATGCCACCATTGTTGATGATGCACTGACAGATAGACAGCCTGACAGATGTATCGATGCCTAGACATGACGAGAACAAGGCAATAGCTCAGATGCTTGACAAGTTAAGTGAGCTACAAAAATAAACTATGTTATAAAAACTTTCCAAATGAACATACTAAAATTATATTGATAGTTTAGAGAATATTGTTTAGAAAACTCTTACAGCCCAAGTAATGAATGCAAATTCTCAGTCAATCATATGACATCATAATCAACTACATCACATGTAGGCTGATGCCACAATCGATTACGTCACGAATGACCTAGCTAAGTTCATCACGACGGCTTAATTGATGACAGACTAAGCATTGTTGTACGAATTGTATGTCATTACTATTTAATAAACATGCTGTTAAATATTTTGAAACTAATTATAGTGGGTGCTGTTGATGCCCGAGGCGGTAATAGCACCCAGTCAAATTAGTTACGAAATATTCTACAGCTTACCTGAAATTATTTTATGGAATTTGAGATTCAGAGTACAGGGATCGATCGATCACAACATGGGCAAAGTGCGGGTGGAGCTTAGCTAGAGGTGCGCGTGGCATACCTAAAATTGGTGTCTTTACCAATCTAAGCATGCCAGAACACCAAATTTTAACTCAGAATATCATATGTCATGTATGTTAAAGCAATTCAAGCCCATTAAACAAGGCGGCCATACAAATTTGAGATTTGGGACACAAAAGATGGTTTTATAGCAAGTTAATGTTTGCGATGGTATTCTTGGTTCTTTAATAGTCTAGAGTGGCAAAGAAAATCTAAATATTTGCTAACTGAATGTCCATTTGTAGGCCAAGAAGACTATTTTTGACAATCTACCACTGACTTGTTTGGCTCGGTTATCGAGCCAGTCATTCCAGTGGTAAGTTACAAAAACTATGTTTTTCATGATCTGGAAATGGACATTTTACAAGATGACTACCAGGTACAAAGATCAGTTTTCGCTAGCTTGATCATTACGATAGTATTCAAATTAGTACCTGCAAACATGTTCTGTTATGTCTCATTACTCTGACAAAATAATGAGAAGTAATTTCTTTTGATTTTAAACATGGATGAGATATGTATTGCCTAAATATACATGTATGTGTATCTTGAAAAAGTATAACTGAATATAATTAATCAGATCTAGAAAGATTATATGAAACGCTTTCATTGATGAATCCAATCTGTCGATCAAGCATATGATGTCATAATCAACATATATAGGCTGATGTCACTATCATAATTAACAGAAATACGCTGCCATAAAGATGGAATAGTCTGTCAGTTGTACGAATTTAATGCCTTTAACAATTAAAAAAACATTCTGATGAATGCTTTAATTTGAAATTAATTTGACTGGGAGCTAGTTCCAAATATTCAACAGGTTAGCTGTATTATGCTACAATGAAATTTGGATTCTGTGAATTCAGGATATAAAGTATATAAATCGATCCCAATACACACAAAGCATGGGCAGAGCTTAGCTAGAGATGGGTAGGAAATAGCTAAAAGTGGATTCATCCATTATAAGAAAACTATTCAAGTTTTCTCAGATCACTACGAGGAATGATAGTAACCAGGGGAAAATATGATAGCAAAAACTCCCAGTTAAATTAGTTATAAAATATACAACAGAATATTCTTTATATTAAAAAATATAAAAATTTTGTCATTTTCTGTCTGTAAGGGTTAATTATTTAACCACCATAGACCAAAATCAACACAAATTCTTTCTGATGTACACAATATTCTGATTCAAAAACATATTGAAAATAAATTAACATTTTTATGGTCAAACCGGCCAAAACCAGCAGCTGCAGTGGTCTTGAGGAATGTCCATTTGCAGGTCAAGATAAGACAATTTTTGATAATTTACTACTGGAATGCCTAGCTCAGAAACCAAGCCAGGCATTCCAGTTGTAAATTTTCAAATACTGTCTTATTTGTCCTGCATATGAACATTCAAACAGCAAAATCTAAATTTTCTTGAAAAATCTTGACTAAAAGATTAACTGGGAGTTTTTGGTGATTATGGCAACAACTGGTTACTGTCCTATTAGTTTCACAATATCCAGCAGCTTTTTTGTATAGTTGTCTTGAAATTGAGACACTGGAATTTCAAGCGTTAAAGTGTAAATCCTAACCACCCTGATCCTAAACAAGTGTGACATGCCATTAAGTTCTCACATATGGTAGAAATGTAAAAAATCTCACCAACGGATAGATATATTAAATATGACTTATTAACCCATAAATTATGCTCAAATCAGGTCAAGATAATTGCACTTTCCCATAGAAAATGTCAATTTACTGGCGCAAGAGAAGACTATTTTTGAAAACTTACCAGTGGACTTACTGGTTTGATTATCTGAAGAGAAGGTGTATAATACGATTCATTTGCCACTGGGAATAAAATGTAGTAGTAGTAGTAGTAGTAGTAGTAGTAGTAGTAGTAGTAGTAGTAGTAGTAGTAGTAGTAGTAGTAGTAGTAGTAGTAGTAGTAGCAGTAGCACTAGTAGTGGAGTATGTATGTTCAATAATCTACTTTATGTGTAACTTTCAATGTTTGTTTAATCACATCTTGATGTTTGCTCATATGTGAGTTCAGATCTCTTTTATCAATAGTCTCAAAGCCACACTGACAACATCTGAATGTTACCATACACTCTGACTTTCTCTGCTTAATCTTCTCTGCAAGTGTCCACCGGGTTGCTTTCGAACGCAATTTAATAATGCCTTCACTATATTCTGAAAAGGCAAGAAGTTTATCATGCTCTGCCGCAGCTGCTAATCGAGCATCATAATCAATAGCCGCATTAATGACTTCATTAGTAAACTGATAGCTATAGTTTTGATCGCTAGCATGACGCCACATGTGTGACTTGAGAGAGGGTAGGTGGTGGCACACATAACCACATAAATTACATTTGTATTGCTCAAGTGGTTGATGAACATAACGTTGATCATTCACATGCCGCTTCATGTGAGATTTCAAACTTCGCATAGAGCCTGCACTAAACTCACACAACTCACATGTTAGAGGGGTCTTGTCACGCTCACATTCATCCACGTCCTCCTCGGCTGAATTAGATTGTTGTATGTATAAATGCCACTTCATGTGTGATTTAAAACCTCTAAGCGACAGAGCGGTAAAACTGCAAAATTCACATGCTAATGATGTTTGTTCTTCAGCGACTTCAAGAATGTGCATGCGAAGATGAAGCTTCAGACGAGCATCTGATGAACAACTGAAATTACATCGATCACAAAACACTGATTTCTTACTAGTTGACATCTTATGCGTATCACTAGAACTAGCCACTGTTGCCTCATTCTGGCATGGTCGAGGTGCAGTGGCACTGGAAGCTAACACAGCTGTTATTATTGTCTCATTAGCACCAATATTCTTCATTTCTTCGAGAGCACCATCTGTAATCTTTGGAATTTTTGCTGGTGGTTCATCTAGTGACTTTGGTGAGCTCCCACCTGACTCTGAATCGTGATGGTTATGCAAATGAGCATGGAATAACTTTATGTTGACTGTCTCAAAATCACATGCATTACAAACATGCAGTTCCTGGACAAGGTGTGCACGCATGTGAGCCCGCAACTGACTCTTGTAGTTGAACGCTGATGAACACATCTTACATTGGTAAAGACGGACTTTACAATGTTGAATCATATGTTCTTGTAAATCCTCGCTTGATGTAGCTTCGAATTCACATAATGAACATTCGAATGGTTTCTTTGTTTTGTGCTGACGCATATGCTGTTTCATAGGAACTGGACTGAAATTTGTATAATGGCATATTTTGCACCGATACTTTACTTCGATATCCTCTAATCGTTCAACATTATCCATTTTCTCCATCAGGTTATTATCATCTTCAACAGAGCATTTCCGACTCTTCCGCTTTAAGCCAAGTGTCACACCAGCACTAGAAATAATATTAGTTTCGTTCACAAGAGATTTTGCAATTTGTGTAGATGGAGCAGGGTCTAGTTGGGAATGTGACAGCATTTTGTCATCTTCACTTTCTGATTTAGTATGGCCCCGGAGCTGTTCAATTACCGCTAACAAAGAAGAACAAATTCCTGCTTTGGAAGACTTACTACTACTGTCTGAATCCTTGGGAGAGTTATCTATGGCACTTTCAGTGACAGAATCCACATTTTCTGCTGCCCTGGCTGAAGTTAATACTGTTGAACTGGCATTTGGCATATATTTTAGATTTGCTTCCATCGGGCATGCTGGATTGTGATTTGGTCCACGCTTCAAAAGAGAAAGCAATGTTAGTGCAGATTCTGTTAATTTACCATTTTCCAAACTCAAACGGGTTTCAATATGAGAGGTATTGTTTGAGGTTGACTGTCCTTGCAATGTCAGTCCACAAGTTAATGATGATATCCCTGAATCACTTGCTAAATAAGTGTCCTCAATATCACCATTACCACCTTCTGAAACTAGGGACGATGGCACTGGACTACTTCCCTGGCTTTTCATACCTGTGTATTTTGAATGTGGTGATGGTGCCAAAGTTTCAACAGCAACATTTAAGTTCTTACCATTTTGATTTAAAGTGGTTTTTGGGGCCCTGCATGTTATACCAGACTCAACCTTATCCATACAGTGAGTATCCGTGTTTTTCTTATCACCTGAGTCTGATGAAAGCTTCAAAATAATCTCTCCAGTGGTAGTATCTTTTTCTATCTTTATAAACGTTGGTGAAAATGGCAACTGTATTTGTCCATGTTCGATTTCGCGACTGAGATGAGTTAATATGACTGAAATGGTTTTTTTCTCAATCTCTCCGACTGGTGCTGGTTGGCTACTTTCAGTACATTTAGGATGTAATTCTGGCATCGGCTGAAGATTTGTAACTGTTTCTGTCTTAGTCTCCGGGCATTCAGCTACAGTCTCCTCATATAATGATAATCCAGCTTCTTGTGACGAAGGGCAACTCTGATTGGGTCGTAAAACAGGCACCTGCAATGTGAAATTATGTCCGTTCTCATTCTTAGGCGGGTTTGCAGATCTGTCTATAGACTGACTGGATTGCATATTTACAGGATTTTTATTATTAAGACTGTTTGGATGCTCTTTCTCATATTTATTCTTAACAACCGGTTCAGAGGAAACTGGAGAAGTGGAGATTTTTGTTCCATTTTTTTCAAAAACTGATGTGGTTGTGAGCTCAGATGTTCTGATAGTTTTTACAGTTTTTTCCGGTGTAACCTTTAGAAGACTGACCAAATATCCAGGTGGTTTTGTATAACTGTGAGAATCTATAGAACTGCTGGATGCTATATCTGTGCAACTCGAAGATGTATTTTCAGCACACTGTCGGAAATGAGACATCATGTTTCCGGAATTATCTACAACAATATTGTCATCATAAATACTTAAAGGCCCATTTTGAAACATAGGGTAGCTAACGTCTTTGTTACCAGAATGTTTCCAAATATGAGCTTTAAGGGTACGCTGTTGCGTACAACAATAGCCACACACAGCACAAGTGAACTTGCCTTTTATGGCTTGAAAATCAGCAGACTTCTCTTGTTCAGATGGAGAGATGACGTGCATCTCTGAAGCTTCCTTGTTGCTAGAATCTATTGTAGTCATGGCTCTGGCATAATTAGGCAGTTCAGTTTCTTTCTCAAGGCTCTTTAAATCATCTGTCTCATTTAGTTTGTCATTGTTATCTGTAGTCAAATTTGTATGGCAGTTACTTTCTAAGATCATGCTATCAATAACTGTAGTACTAGCAACATGTTCCAAATTATTACTATCGTCATCAAGGTGATCCCACATATGTTCCTTCAATTTGGTCTTATCTCTGGCAGTGAAACCACACTCTGTGCATTTCATGACTATAGAAAAAGGACTCTGAGGTATGGTCATACCATGTTTCTGATTGGCCGCACTGTGTTCACTAAGCATGTGCTTGTGGACTGAACCATTATCAGCAGCAACAAACTCACAACAAGTACACTGGAAGATCTCTTCCCTTCCATGCGTATGAAGATGAAGAACATAATTTGTCTTAGCCGTCGTTGCAAAGTCACAATCATCACACAGGTAGATATTTTCTTTCAGGTGATCATAACGTAAATGAGAATATAGTGTGGGAAAGTCGAATGCCTTAACTTTGCAAATATCACAATATGGTGGGTTCAAAGATTGAGTTCCATGCATTTTGATATGATTAGTTAAATGACCTTTCTTCCGGAAGGTAGCATTACATTGCGGGCACTCAAATGGACGTTCATTTGAATGCACTACCATGTGCTCTTTCAATGAATGACTCCGCTTGCCGGCGTAGTCACAATATGGACACTTATGAGGCCTATCAGCTGTATGGACTAAGTCAACATGCTGCTTGAGGTATTGTTTTTTCACACTAGTATAGTCACAATCATCACATTTAAAGACAGTTTGAGAGGGATCAACAACAGCTAGGGATTCTGGTGCAACCATTTGAAGATCGTAACCGGGTAATGATGGAAGAAGTACTCTGGTAGAAGGTCTAGCTGAACTGTCATCCGTAACACGGGGTTTCATAACCTGTTCAACAACTAATACAGTTCCAGGTGCAAATGATTGGAGAGAGTGACTATCTATAGCAAGAACCTGGGCAGGAACAGCTTGAGAAGGGAGAACAGAATGCACAGATTGCTGCTGGTTACTTGGATGCAATTTGCTAGGACTAGAAACAAATTTAAAGTTACTTAACTGAGATTTATCGGAGATTAATGGAAAATACTTTGAAGATGATGTTCCAGAACTCCTATTTATAGCCCATATATTGTGGTCAGCAAGTTTGCTAATACTGTACTGAGAAGGAACATTTACTGGTGCAGTTGAAACCGATGTAGTCATACCTTGTACAGGCCTGAAACTCGAGGAATATTTTGATGCAACAGTATGAGGTGTCAACATCAGATCAACGTGTACAATACTTTCACCACTATTACTAACGCTATCATCTAATTTGATCAGTTTCAATGGTGATAATGATGGATTCACAGAATTTAGGTTTTGTCCAGTTGACGATTTGTTCACATGTAGCGCATAAGATGGGCAAGGTTTTGCTGTAGATATAAATGATATTTGAGATTGTTCCTGAGTATTTAAACTGTTCTGATTTGAGATAGGTGTGATTTGGGCATTGGACCCAGAGAGCAATGCTGATGATCTAAATGAAGACATCATGACAGGGTCCATCACACTCTCCATGTCTGCACATAGGTCACTTTCAAAATCTAAAAGTAAAAAGAAATACTGGTAGTTACAAAAGATGTCTCAAGGAAGTGTATTCTGTAGATGAAGACTAATATTAGTCAATTCTAGACTGTAATGTACCTATGTTGGGATCGATTGAACCCCGAATTCATAGAATCCCAATATCAAGGTAACTAGACGGGTAAACTGTTGAATACTCTTAAACAAATTTGACTGGGTGCTGTTGCTGCATATGTTTATTAACTAGTAAATCTATTAAAGGTATACAATTCGTAAACTTCACGGACTATTCCACCTTCGTGACTGTTATTTCTGTCAATTATGATTGTGACATCAGCATACATGTGACATCATTGATAACGACATCACATGCTCAATTGACAGACACTGGAATTTCAGAGGTTAAAGGCTAACAATAAGGCCTTAAGCATGTTAAGCAGCAATGTCTATCCAATCAAACTAAGTCCAAAATATTCAACAGTATGTTTTATTTTGCTTTGGAAACATTATATGTAATGTCTAACCTGTACTGTACGGTACTGTATGCTAACCATTAAGGTATAATAAGCGACATAAAGTATATGCATCCATGTTCTTTATCATGCTGACAAAGAAAGATATTCAGGCTTTAGTAGCATACATGAGAGTGACTTCAGTAAGCAGGGTAGGAAATTAAGTCATAACCACCTTGTTTAATTAAAATTAATGCAGATTTGAATGTTTCAAAGCGAATAGACCATTTCATTTTACAAAGATTTAATGACAGGGTAGGAATTCCTACCCTAGGCTGAACGCTCTCATGTATGTAGTAGGCTCGTAGCTAAATATTGATATAATTTTCAATCCTATAAAGGCTGCCATGATTTACTTTTCAACCAATCAGAAAAAAGTAGGTTGTTTGCCTCGGTATAATATATAGAGGTGCCATCTATAGTTTGGCAATATGGTGGAAAAACAAGGCATTGTAAGCAATTCAAATCCCCTCATTTCTTGCTTTTGTTGAAATGAAATGTAAGTAATTTGAACAATTCACTTGCTTGCTCCATATAACTGATATATGTGCTTACATTACAGTGTTTGTTCTAAGGGAATGACGTCAAATTAATGAAGTTTGTATTTTTCGGTGATAACTCTGGCAAATATTGATG